>JAQFVV010013897.1:0-65135 GCA_028023455.1 Epiperipatus broadwayi
TAATATGTGCCAATGCTATCATTCTCTGCGATTCAAGTTCCTTTTTAAAATGGTGTATGGCATGTTAGAATCGGACAAAATTCTGACTTTTTATTAATATTTCTAATAATAACTTCATTTAATTTTTTTCTGCTCAATTTATTAGATTATATGGAGAAAACAAAGGCATAAAAAATGTTTTAATGGCCAAAGTTAATAATAAAATAGATTCAACATGCTACGAAGATTTTACAATTTCAAGATTTTCATCCTGGAAATAAATATTGCATTAGATATTATAAGTATTAATTTTAGATTTTTAAAATTATTTATTATTATTTTAATTTTTATTACTTTTTGATAAATATATAATTTATTAATGTGTTTTGTATTCAAATATACCAAAGTAGTGATTTATGTACTATGTAATTTTGGGGCTCTGATCCAAGTTTGAGGTAACCTTATTTTATAAACATCAAAGGGTTTAATAATTTACTAGCATGTCTGTTTGTATAACAAGTAATGATTTTTTCTGCATCTATAAAATTGGATTTATAGAACAATGCAATGTAAATTTTAAGCTGAATATCAGATGCCCAGAAAGGTTGCAATTGATAAAGCAATCACAAAATTTACTGGGAATAGTACCATGTGACAATATAAACTCTTAAAACCAATAAAGAGAGGTTTCAAGTGGTAGTTATAAGGTGATAGCACAGTGGTTATGTATACCATATGAAATTATATGCAGGTAAAGAATCAAATCCAGATTCTTGCTTATGTCTTAGTACTCATGTTGTGGAGTCAGTAGTTTTCTCACATCTTGCATCATATTATTTTCAAGTCTACTCTAGAAAATGAGCTATATGCAAATAAATTTTATATCTGTGGGACAATAAATATAACAAGATAGCAGCATCACTGGTGTGCACAAAAATATAAAATGAAGAGAGAATACTTATTTTATCATTGATACAGGTAGTAGCCTTCAATTTATAATTTTAGATAGACCGGAAGCCAATTTCTGGAAAAGATTTGTAATTTTAGATAGAAAATAAGCCAATTGCTATGATTACAAATGCATATCTATCTTCTGGAAATGATTTATTTTGTATCTTTTATTAGAATGAAGTTTTTTCTTATAGATGCCTGGAGAGTTTTTAACTTTTGGGGTACAAGCTAAAAATGAAGAATTCTTATGCTACTAGTCTTGTAAGTTTTTAAATTATGATTATCTCAGATCAGAAGTATTATATATGGTTTGAATGAGAATTTTCTGAGAAATACACAGAAATTATCAACAAAGATGTGATTTTAAACTTAATTAATGATGAAGTATAAATTATGAATAAACAATAAAGTAATAATTTTTTTGGATGTTGAAATTTCTTTATTTTCCTTTTTAATGATAATCACTACTTGTCTTACGTTTTTCCTTAGTTTTTCTAGATTCTATCAATGTAAAGCTTTTGCTCTAATATTATTAATACAGAAGTTATTGTGAAAATTGGTCTCAAATCAATTTTTTTCAAGTTCAATATGGTGCAAAATACCTTAAAGTAGTTAGATATAACTACTTTTCGTAGGGGCAAATAACATTTTTATCCAAATAATAGCTCTGCGAGCATTTTAGTATTTGACACACTCACTGTAAAATGATAACTAAACATAACTTCTATCAGTGAATCATTCATAACTGTAATTTTTATTTCATTTAAAACAGAATTTAATCATTGACCTGCCTTTTCCACAAGTTCATTAGAGGCTGGGTGGTAAACTTAAATAAGAACATGACATACCATTTTATCTGTCAAATACTTTTCAAAATTGGCAGAAATATATCCCTTTACATTATCAGATATAAGGATTTCAAAGTATCCATAAGTAGTAAACACTTCCTATAGGGTTTTATTGGTACATTCAGTACTCATGACTTTAACAAGCTTATATGCAGCTCATTGGACCTACTATAATTAAAAACAAATATCCAATCACAGGTTCAGCAAAATCTATATGAATGCATTGCCATGGTTTCTTAACCTCTGTTCATGGTTTGTAAACTTCGTTCAGTAAATCACTGTAGATTGACATTGTTGCAGGTTTTTACAATCTGCTCAATTCCATCTTCATCAGTACTGCTCCTGCATTTCCTTTAGGCAACAATTTTAACATTTGTTTAAATCCATTGCAAACTGACCAACTCTGGTGGGCATGTCATATTGACTTATAAATAAAGCTTGGTCTACTATTTGGCCATTCACAATGGATTCAACTCGATGCATCTAGGGACTCTGTTATTCTTTTCTGATACTTGGATGTATTTAAATTTTCTATCACATCCAACAAGTTTACTTCTATAATTTTATGCGGAAATCTATCACAGGTAAATGTGATAAAGCTTCAGAAGGTGTAAGTTTATTTTCTGACTTAGATATTAACTCTTGTCACAGGCAGCTAAATTATTAATCCTCTTAAATGTCTATAGCTTGCATATTCATATGTTTTTTATCTTTGCCATAAACTTTTAAGTTAAGAACAAAGATTAGTATATGACAAATTTTGACCATAACTGTATTGATAGAACTTATTTACTGCAAAAATTATAGCCAGGCCTTCCTTGTCCAGTTGACTATAATTTTTTTCAGGTGATTAATAAAGTTCTGAAAGCATATGCAATTGCTTGTTTTCCTCCGTAACAAAAATGAGATGGCAGCTTTGATCCCAAATTCCAAAGCATCACTAAAGTAATAAACTAAGAGTTTCTCCAACGTAAGTTGTTTTTTGCTCTATGGAATACTACTTTGTGTTCTTCTGTTCATCTTCAATGTTTTCAATTAGGTAATAAATCATACAATGGTGTTAGTAAATGTGATTTATCCAGGAGGAAACTTTCTTAAAAGTTTAGCAATCCCAAAAAGTATTTGTAAATCTTTTAAGGTTTTTGAATTAGCAGCTTTTTTTATGGCTCACATTTTTTCAGGATTTGACTAATTGCTATCTTTATTTATTATATGACCCAAAAATTTAGTTGCTGAATTTGCCCAAATGCATTTGGCAGCATTTAATCTCACTCCAATTTTGCTTAGCTTTATACTTTCATTAATTGTTTTTTCCAGCTCTTCTTCAGCCTGGACTGTGATTAAAATGTCATCTAAAGATTACAATGATTCCACCTATGTCTTGTAATAATATATTCATCTTTGCTTGAAAGATGTTCAGAGCCACTGTGATTTCTTATGGTAATTTATTATATTTGAACAGACTGGTGTGTGTGTTTGACATCAACAACTGCAATTCCCTCTGTAGTAAACCTAAATATCTTATGTAATGTGGACTTTAAATCTATCTCTGTTAAAAATTAGGTTTTCTGTAAACATGCTAATACCTCACACACATTTAGCAAGAAATAAGTGCCTTTATTAATATACTTATTTACCATAATTATAGTCTCTGTAAAGATGAATTGTTCTATCCAGTTTAACAATAACAACCACAAGAGTAGTTTACAATGAGTGTTAAACAGATGATAATATCCTTTTTACTATATCCCTTATTATTTCACCAATCTTTTACTTGAGAGCATACAGAATCTTTCATTGTTTAAACACTGTAGGTTGCATGTTTTTTGATAATTTGACATTTATAAGTCTATATCCTTAATTCAGCTATTTCTTATTTAAACAGTTGAGAGCATACAGTTCTGACTTCTGCTTCTAATTGAACTTATTTCATTGTTTTTAGGGATATGCCTAATGAAAATACCCAATTTTGACCATGCACTGAACTGATGTTCCTCTCTACTATAAAAAGTGGTAATGCTTTCAATTTGTTGTTTACTTTGTCTGGTCTTTTTCATTTTCAGACTATTTTTGAATTTTGTATTGATTTTATTACAGTCACTAATGGATAGAATAGATAATCTGGCACCACTGTCAACTTTCATATTGAACTTATTATCACAAATAGTAACATCCAGAGTGATTTGATCATTATCTGAATCATTACAAGCTCCCCCTGATTTAATGTTTAGTCATGGCTTGTCTTTTATGTTATCCTTTTTCTTACAATGTTAAGCTAGTGACCCTTAATACTACACAATATTTCATCAATTAAAACAAGTATAATTTCTTTGTGTGCCCTTTAACACTGCAGTTCATTTCTTGACAATTTTTCAGATGACTTATTCATTGTAGCTTATACATACTTGTCAAATTTAGCACTTTGTCAGTATTTGAAATTCTGATGCATTTTCAATTGCTATCTCATGCACTATATATTTTACAATAGCTGTCCTATATGTTCAGTCTACTTTACTTAACAAATTTTTCCTAAGATTGTAATCTAACATCCTATATAGTAATAATCCTCTAAATTCATTATGAAATTTATTTTGTCTAGCTAATTTTCATAATGCTAGGTTACAATCACCTTAAAATGCAAATGAGCCATTCTGTTTATTACCACTGATTTTCTACTAATTTTTTGACAGTATATCCTCTGGGATCCTCAGATAACATAATTGTTTTTCTATCTGCAGGATATCACTAATAAGAGAAACAACAGGATTGAAACTTTAATATTATCTTCTATTTTATTTATCATCGTATAATGGTCAAAGTGTTTTATATATATTCTATGATGTTGGATTGTTAATATCAAATTCTCAGACATTTTGAGATGGGACCAACACCAATATATGTAGTTAATTTGCATGTAACTTTCTATGTGATTCCATATGAACTATATTGGCACAGGTTTTTTATAAATTGTAATATTCATGGTATTAAGACTGTTGACTGCATCCACCTGCTGTGTACGCGGGGGAATCGTTCTAACCATATCAGCAAAAATAAATAAATACAATGAATTAAATAAATTTTAGAAAGTTTATTTCTTTGCTGAAAATATAAATAAAACATATAAATGAATAACAATAAGCAATAATCATATAATGATAATAATTATCCCGTGACTTTGGAATCTTCACACACTATAAATAACTATACAATTTATATACATGATTATTCCGTGGCATGTAGCTCTCTTATTGTAGAAGAATTTCAGATAATTTCAGGACTGTACATCTGCATGTTCAATCATGGGGTTTGATAGTAAATCTGAGAATAGAGATACACATGAGTTTTAGAACATTCTACAGCTTATCAAGATTAAATAACTTTGAGTGTAAAGAAGAAAAAAACCAGATTAGTTGAAGAGATCAAATAATTGGTGGATTAAAAACTAGATTCAGAATAGGCTAAACTCTATGAGCGTTTTCATTTCAATTTTGGTGAGAAAATATACACCAGAACATTATCGTACATGGATTCAAACCCTTCATTTCCACTTCATGAAAAATAAAGAATTTTTTTACTAAAGAGAAATAAAGAAAATATGAAATTATATTTTTTATTATATTTAATTATTTTTTAATGGTAGATATATATATATGTAAAACTTATCATGGCTAGATATTAAAGTTATATTTTTTCTCTAAAAGAGAAAATACATAGTTTCTAATTATTATTTTTTGCATATTAAACTTCTCTGTTTTGTGAGAAATTAAGCAGATATGTAAAAACATTAACCCATTAAGTTATTTCTTTTGTTAAGTTAAAATATAAATTAATTAAAAATGAAAGAGATAGGAAAAAAACAAATCTAAAGTAAAACTTTTGTTAAATTGTTTGCATGTAACTGGTCAAAATTGTTTAGCTGCCTGCCATGGCTCAGAGTGAAGGAAACTCAGTCATAAGAAATAATAGAAATAAAAGTTTTTATATTAAATGCTTTTATTGGCTGTGCTTTAAAAAGAAATAAAATATTTGTCTATTCATCCACAATTAGTTTTTAGATTTAACTTGAAACAACATGGTCTGTCCACAAATTAATTAAGACAATCCCTTGTTATAAAAAGTAGAGATTGACTTAATTAATTTCTGAACTCTCCATGCTTCTCTTTCAAGTTAATTCTAAAAACACCAATTGTGGTTGAAGAAACAATTATTTTATTTCTTTTTTAATGCATAGTCAGTAAAAGTGTTTAATACAAAAAATATCTCATTTTTAATTTTTTAGTAATGGCACAGTAAATGAAAATGTAAAACTATATTGTTCTTTAAATTGACTAAATATTTATACTTGATATATATAAGACTAGAGATTTCTGCTATAAGTTACCCTCTTATGTATATATCTTATTTAGTATGTAAGCATTAGAAGCATAAAGATAAACTAATCAATAAATAATTAAAATTACCCCAAGTCCAAAACTCAACAAGACTAGCCAAGAAAACAAAATCAAAAACACAACCTATGGTTTTGCTGCTACAAGCAGACTTCTCAAATGTAAAGAACTATAAAACAACACCATATTTATATTAAACATAACCCTCAATTCTATTTACTTTTCATCCACCCTTAATAGTAAAAGAACTTTTAAACAAGTTAATTGCTTCAGACTAATAAATTTTCAATAATAGAGATTCTTTAATTCTGTTTTTTATTTCATTTCTCTCAAAGAAGACAACCTTAGCTTCATCAAAATTAGTAGTATGGCCTGTATCTTTTTCATGGCCATACAAAGCAGAACTAAGATATTTATTTCTAACCCTACTCTTATGTACCTTTATTCTTTCATTTAAACAAACACAGTGATTAAAATTTAGATCCAGAATAATGACATATGCTGAAACATATTTATAATTTCAACAATAGTTATTAGATAAGGCAGAATGACTCCATAACTTCAAAATTTTTTGTAGCAGTTGGTTGACAAGTATTTTGTGGCCTAAAATCAAAAATTAAAGAAGTGACATAAATACATGGATATTATTTAAGACAGCCATGTTTTGTATTTTGAGACAGTATATTTTTTTGCGAATAATACTTTCAAACTTCAGAAAATACCGTTGAGGTACTGGATGAAATGAAGAAAATAGAACTGAAGAAAAATTTTAAAAATATGAAAATAATGTTTCATAATTTTTTTCGGAGGAGAAAATATAGATAATCATGAATTAAATTGATGCTTAAAAATATCTTGGTAAAATTTATAAGAGGTGAAAAAAATAATGCTTGAAATTAATCATAGAATTACATATATCATCAACCATTAATCCATTGCAGTATGGTCTCTCCACTTTCACTCTATTTCCAATCTCTAGTCTCTCTTCTTCACATCACCCCTAGACACTTAGCTATTTCATTCATCCATCTCACATGTGGTACTGTTGTGAGTTTTTTACAATCATTTAGAATTCAGTTTAATATTTCAATTGTCCATCTATTATCATCTCTTCTAGCAAAATGTCCAGCCCAACTCCATTTCAATCTTTAATCTCTTCAATGATGTCAGTAACACCTGTTTGTTCTCTTACCCATACATTGCATTGTACCTCTTCATACTTTTTTGAGTGGCCTGAAGACTCTATATTGCTCTTGTATTAAATATCCAAATCTTAGATTCATAAGTAAGAATTAGTAAAACATTAAAAATCTTCCTTTTCAAACACATAGGCATATTTCCTTTTAATATTAACTTGTTTCTACCAAAAGCACTCCAACCATGTTTCATTCTATGATTAATTTCATCCATGGTTTCCATATGTAAGAATAATTTGGCTATGGTATTTGTAGTTGTTAACTATGTCTAACTTATCATTATCCATCTTTATTTTCATCTTTTGAAAAAATCAATTGAACATTACTTTAGTCTTTTTAACATTTAGTTATCTTTATTTCTACTTTCTTACATTCATTTGATAACTCTTGCAACATTTCCTGAAACACCAGCATCATTTTCAAAACAACTACATCATTGAAATGACTTAAATAATGTCCATTTACTTTTATTCCTTTAACTTCCTATTTGAATCCACAAAATATTTCTTGCAGGACTGCTGTAAACAGTTTTGGAGATATGGAGTTACCCTGTCTTATATGCCCTTCTCAGTGTTAAATGTCCTAGTATCATTATGTAATATAATTGTTGGTTGCATTTTTATAAATATTTTTTTAGAATACGACAACATCCAATGCTTTAATCATTGAAGAAATGCTTATAAAATCAAATAACTTTTCGAATCTACAAATCTAAAGCATAATGGTAACTTATATTCATTGGGCCATTCTATAATTTCTCTCAATACTTGGATATGGTCTGTACTAAAACCATTTTTAAATCCAGCTTTTTTTGGATGGTTAAAATCCAAAGTTCTCTATAGATGAGTTATAATTATCTTGGTAAAATTTTTGTATAAAACTGATAAAAGATTAATAGGTCTGTAATTTTTAATATCTTCTTTATCACCTTTTTAAAATATTAATACTGCATTCTTTCAATCATGTGGTACATCTTTATTATTTAGACATCCTTTGCCAAAAAATTTCCTATTTCTTCACCCATATTTTTATTTCTTCATGTATATTAAATACTTTTTGTTCATAACATATTAAGAGAAAATAAATGTAAAAGAATAAGAAAGTTTTAATAGAAGTATTTTATCCATTTTGATATATAACCATAAGACTTCTCTGTCTAACAGAAGAAGAATACAGTTACAGCAAATCAGAAAACAAAATCTGAGGGATGAATAATGGGATTAACAGGTAAAAAAAAACATGTAGATAAAAAGTCACAGGTATTGGTATCATTGAAAAATTATTAAAATGGAACAGACTTATAAATGCTAGATAAAAAGATAAAAAATGAATGAATTCCAAGAAATCTAGTGAGTAAGTCATGTGGATGTATGAAATAAGAATTTGATAGCTAATGGGGAAATGAAAGGCTATGTACAACTTGATCGACTGTAGAAAGATTTTTATCTTGTAGATCCATGATATTTGAATATAATGATAATTATCAATCTTGTAGTCAATACAGTCACTCAGAACTATTTAGTTACAATTTTTTTTATTTGTCAAATATATCAGTTGAAATATGTAAAACAATTTAAAATATGACAGAAATTATTTATCTTTAAATTCATAATTCTATATAATGAACAATTAAAAAATTTCATTAATATAGAATAGAATAAGAGTCCTTTTTAAGAGGAGAAAAAATAACAGGCAATTTAAAGATAATCTTCAGTGGATTATCAACTACTTTTTTTTTTGTAATAAAAGAATAAAATTTGATGGGAAAGACCAATCACTTTTATATTTACTCTATTTAAAAAAAGGAAAATCCTGTATTTTTATGACATCACATTAGTTTAAGAAAATTTAAGAAAAACTAGAAATATTTGTTTTAAGGATGAAATCACAACTTTTTTAATTTTATGCTTACACTACCTATGTAAGTTTAACTATGCAATAATAGCCAGATAATAAATATCTATCCAGTGCTAGTCTATGTGTGTGAAGCATGGTGGTGTTATCATTTCTATTTTAAATGTTTCCAAATCTGATTTTTGTCATATCTGATGTAGGTTCTTTTCTGTTAGTAATTTAATAAAAATTATTGGTTAAAACATTTATTTTCCTTCTTATTCAAAACTTCACCACCTGAGGCACTCATACTGCCACTCCATGACGTAACTAGGCAAAAGAGTGTTTTTAATTCATTATTATTTTCATTCAACTATTTTTTTCTACTTTGCTTCTGATGAGATCTCTAATAAATTTTGTGGAAGATCATCAACATTCATTTATGCTATTGTACTTAAGTTCCCAAGTCACTAGCTCAGGGAGTAGCAGAGATTAAATAATATAATCTAAGAGTATATAAAAAAAGAACAAAATAAGCCACTGCCAGTAATTAACATACAAACATTTATTTATGCATATATATATATATATAAGGTTGGAAATTGTTTTAGTATCAGTTTACATTTTAACATTTAACATTATTTTTTTAACTTTACTTTAGATTTTTAATTTACATTTTAATTTCTATTATATTATAAGTTTACATTTTAATTAAGCTTGCACAGATGGGATTATAAAAGCTTGTTTTAATATGTTGCTATAGATCGGTTACATAGATTTCAACGGTCAAAAACATTTCGAAATGAACATAAACGATCAAAATACAAAATTATTGATTACTGACAATTGCATAGGGAAATATAAGAAACCCTCTAGTATTCAGCATAAGATACTTGCATTGTCACCAATAACTTAAAAGACATCCGAATAAATACATTTTAGATACTCCCCGTAAGGTATCATTATTTATCGAATGTCTATATATTTTGATCAAATATGAAAACCCGAAACACAATTCACCGTTAACCAATCCATGCAAGCGTCAATAAACAACTTAAATTTAATGCATTTTTATTTAGGGTCGAGTATGAATAGACTACATAGATTTGCATTTGAAAATAAAATATTATATCCCTATTTAACCTTAGGCTAAAATTCGCAGTTAAACTGGCATCAATTCATCTGATACATCGATGTATTCAATGTAATACGGAATATGGCAGCACCAAAAAGATTAAGAAAAGACATTGACTCTCATCAGATAGGAATATTACATCTATCTAACGAGAAGAACAATAAAAAAAAAACTCCATGGAAAGGAACTGCGTTCTCCGTCTTATAATTCCTTTCATAGGCAAACGGGTGAGTGCGGCGTATATATAAACGATTCTGCCAGTAGTGAATCTCCGATTACATCTACTAACTACATCAATATATCCAATCCATTGACCCAATTTAACAACGAAATAAATAACCTAAGATTACCCTCCCCTAATATAACTTTACAAATCTATGCAGCCATTCACGCCCAACTTAAGTTTAACATTTATATAATTAATTTAACGAAAAACAAAAATCATAACAAAACTTAAAGAACAAAAAATAAATAATATAAATGGAAATGATTTTAAATATATATATAAAAACAGAAAATACATCAAATAACATTATTAATAAATTAAGTTGGTCAGATAGGATAATATTGCAATCATTTAAATATGGAAAGTTTTAATTTAATGTTCATTATTTATAAAGTTCTTACGGTTTAAAACAGTTCATCTTTATCCGTTGCTTGCCATGAACGTGAATTCCCATGCCGTCCTAAGATTGGTATTCTGTTGGCCGATTTATTTATTCATCCGGAGGTTTTGCTTTAACTGGTCCTCAATGTAGAAAAACGATAGTTCATTTTTCCATTTTATAACAACTGAAGGGATTGAACGTGCGTCTTTTTCAATCCCTTCTCCTTCACTTCCGCACTAACACATATCTATCACATCGTAAATAATCAATAATCCTTAATAATTTCCAAATTTTCCTTTTATACGTATTCGAAGGATTGACTTGGCATTATTTCTATTTAACTATTTTGAAATATTTCATATTTACTTTATCGATTCTTTTCTAATTTATTTAGATACTCCAATGAATTACGTGAAGCTTTACGTTAAAATTACAAACAAAATATTTATGACTGAATTACGCAATTCATTGACTCATTTAATAATAGCAATTTAAGTCAAATGACGAATTATTCATAATAAGACATAAAAGAAATATAAAAACATAAATAATACTTCCCGAAGTCTTCGTTTTTCTCCGGGCTATGATTTTGAGGGCGATATATATCTGCTGTGCAGGTGATTACTTCACAGGGCCTATATGGAGGTTGGCAAATTGTCCATAGCAGCACACTTTCAGAAATGGAAAGTCACATCACTGGATGGCTATGTAGGATTCCGAGGCTGTGCGAATGTACCGAACTTGGTTTCTACTCCATATCCATTGCGGTATCACGAATAAATCTTGATTCCATTTTCTTCGCGATATAAAACATTAGCTTAAATTTCAATTGTATTTTCTTTTTCAGTCAATGAATATCATATTTCTTGGTCTGCATCTTTTAAAATATGTTCAGCATTCCGAATAAATAGTTTTTACACTCATAGTTTTTTTTTCTTTTTTCCGTCAGTACACTCCGAAAACTATACTGCTAACGGGTAAGAGTGCTCGTGCGAGTATCAACCAATGTAACCCAGCTAACTAATTAAATTTCACCTGACCAGCCTTTATATATCCCCCCCATTACAGGGTGTATTCTCTCATCCCCTCCACAAGTTATTGCTTTTACATTTCTGTTTTTAATTAAACAAGTCCAAACAATGGATTTAATTTTAGCTACTTTTAATTAATTTCAGAATTTCACAGACCATTTAAATTCCAATCCCTTGATTTCTTTAAACAATAAAGTAAAATTACATTGATCTAATTAAATAATTTTGAATAGGTGTCAAGCCGAATAACCACTGATACAATTTCTACACTTATTTTTCCAAAAACATTATACGATAAAAGAAAGAGGTCATTGGCTTGCCTGCGGTCATGAACATTAAGTTGTAAAAAAAAAAAATTATAAAACTGTATACTTGTTGTCACATAAAAATTGTTTTTGAGTTTTCCAAAAAGAATATTCAACAAGCAACAGAAAAAAAAAATACAACATTTGAGAATCTAAAATAAAATAAAATCAAAATAAAATATGTTTACTGTTGGGTTATTTGCGAATACATTTCAGTTTCCCATAAGAATTTCTTTAACCCTCTGCCATATTTATTCATATCATAAATAAAAAACATATAGCATTTATTAACAGCAAAATACATATTTATATGTGGTGTCCGCATTTGTTTATTTATAGGCGTATTATCACCATTCATCCTATTTATTTTAAATATAGTGTGTGTGTAAGCAACAGAGAAATATACCTGCACAGACCACTCCTTTTATTATAATACGTACATTTGTTTGGACTGCAACTAATACTTGCAGTCAACTTTGTGGCAGTCATTTAAAACTGACTGTCACAATATATTGAAATTTGATTTTAATAAATTGTCTTATCAATATTTCCAAACATTAAAGTTCTAACATCCAAAATATGCAAATGTATTATTATCATTACAAACATGAAAAGTAATCTCACTGATATTAAGTTAATGTCCATAAAATGATTTGAATTTATATATTATAGGAAAATGCTTTATTATTTTCAACATTATGTATGGAGTCACATATTGTCCATTGTTGCTTTAAAAATGAAGGTAATAGATACAATGACTAACTGTAGTGGTTTTTATTAAAAAAAAAACAACTTTTAATTTGATAAGAATTGCACGAATATATATATATTTGAAACCTTAATTATGGGATTTAACTTGAAATAAAAGCATTGGAGTGTACATGAAATAAATAATTCAGTTGCTAGTTTTGTTATAAATAACTTGACATAAAAGTGTGGGTATCCATAAATCATTTCATTCAACAACTATTTTTAAAACTAGTGTCTGAATTAATAAATGTGGAGATGTTTTATGCTTTTATTTTGAGTTTAATATAACCAAAATTGTAGTTAAAGTTAAAAAAATTTTTTTTTCGTTTTTAGTTCACTACTCGTCAAATTAAACTTTTCTGTAAAATATTTTTTAGTATACAGTACATATATTTTAGACAGACTTTTTTTGTAAAACACATTCAAATGTCATAACTGAAAATGTAAACAATATATCTATATCCAAGTGTTAGAAATAAAATTCGTGGGCATTAATTGTATGAATTGAAAAGTGGTCATACTTTTTAGAAGACATACAGCCACCTAACAGACTTCACTGAAAAAGAAAATTTCACATAAATACAATTTAAAAATTTATCGTGTATTCAGTTTTTGTAAAACAGTTACAAAAGCCGAAAAAATTGCAACAAGCTATAATGAAATCACATAGCTAGTCGCAAAATTATCACGACTGTATGGAGTAAGCAAATTAGTTTACTCAATACGAAAACGGATATAAAGCAAATTAGAAGTCGGAAACAATGTTTACGTAAGCCTTTTCATTAATGGTATAAGATGCAAAATTTAATGCTTACAGATTTATGGCAGTAAAACTTTACAAGTATTACGCAGCGTTATATAAAATTAAAACGCTCCAAGCAGCAGTTCAAATCAAAGAATTATAGTTCTAATAGATAACCTATTTATAACGATATTTTAAAAGGTTGAACTATAAAAATAAACGTTAAAGAACATACTCATGTGATCTAATTTTGATGACCGATTTACGAGATTTTTAAATAAGTTGCGTAGGTAAAAAAAATCCTCAATGCTGGGGGAATTTTAAACTGTCAAGTATTATAAGTATTTTACGTTAATAGTTTGGACGCTAATATATTTGATATTATAGAGTTACTTTTATTCTTAGGAAAAATTGCCGGCATTTTGTTTTCCATTTTAATACGTCATTGTATTACTCTGCGCTAAATGGACTGATTAACTCTAGAAATAATAACTAGAGGGGGTGGCGTTGATAAACGCGGAAGCGTTGACATAGATTATGTTGTGGAAATGGGATGGGGCAGAATATGGGAAGACTTAAGAGTGGGGAATGGAGAATGAAATGGCTAACAGGCTTATCTGGGCATAATTGCTGAGATATTCTTTACTTCGTTTAAGGAGAAGCCAAATACATCACATCAGCGTTGATGATTAGAGTGAAGTAAAAAAGAAGAACGTTTTTCTCTTGTTGTTGTTTGTTATTTTCTCCCGATGAACATATAAAAAATAGGAGTAAAGTGTAAGCAGAAAATAAGCCTAAATGGATTATATGAATGCGTATTAATGTACTAATGCCGATGGTAACTAAGTACAAATAATTAACGAACTGTAAATGATAATAGCGAGAAAAGAAATTTAGACTCGCTCTGCTTCAAATTGTAACGGAAAGAAATAGTTATTCTTGTTAATATTATTATTTCATATGTACACATATATTATTATTTACGCAATTTCAGCTGAGTTTTACCTCCCTGAATACACTGCATACTCTAATGCATTTTAATTCTAAGATTAGTTTTTGTTTAAATATTGGATTTTGTTTAATTTATTTCTGTATTTAAAGGCATGTCTCGCAAAGAAGGCAAGTGAAAAAATAATATTTACAAATAATTCGTCTAAGTACATTACCGCCAAAAATCAAGGTTGTTCGATGAGATGCAATGTACTGTAGTTACTTCTCTAAAATCACTGTTATCTTTTAACTATTATTTATTTATATAATATTCGTAAAACTGTCATTATTAATTTCATTCTTTGAATCCCTTTTTTTTCTCTTCATTATTGTTAACATCGCTTTTTTATCGTAAAAAAATATGTTAATTCTTTAATCTTATTTTTCCATATATATATATCAGAATAACATTTTTATGATTTCTTCTCTCTCATTACTCAAACTTCAACATTGTAATAAAATGATTGATCATTTTATGATTCATACTTACATAAATGTAATTTCTTTTGGGTTTTCCTAAAAGTTTGTGATGACGGTATATTATACATATAATATAGTGGGTTATTTTAGAGGCGGGCGTTGAGCATTCATAGTGATGTAGATGCAATAATGTAATCACAATGAACCTATAATTATAAAATTTCACAATTCTTTTTCACTTTCTTTTGAATTATTTCTTCTTTATAAACTTCACTCAATTGTATTTTCATATTAACCATCTCCAAGTACTTTTTAAATGTTTAACATTTTTGTCATGTTTTTTTAATTTTCTCACTTAAATGTTTTAAATCTGTTATTCCTATTTTTGTTCAAGATGAAACATTTCCAAATAATAAACATGAAAAAAAAAAGAAACCATTTTTCTTTGTACAATCAGTAAACCAATTATGCTGATTATAAACAAAGAGCTTTACTAATTGCTCTAACAAGCTTTGTTGATAAAGTGCTAGCAAGAGAAAACATTTAAAATATATCCCAAACCCAGACCAATGGTTTCATGCTTGATCACTCCTCAGTGAGGCAATAGGATAGCTTCAGACACTACATCTAAAAATATTAACCCAAATCCAGCATTTATCTAAGAGTTAACTATTGAGTAGAAAATCTGAAAGTTTTTGACACCTACATGTCTTCAAAAACAGATATCTAACTCAAATAGCTATATGGGGCTGAGAAACCTTCATCCAAACCATATATTAGTCATCTTAGCAATATAACATCACTTAAGCTTTAAAGCAAAGACTATAAATAAAGATGAAATAATATTTGGTAGAACTGAGAGAAGATTTATAAACAGGTAAATTTTAATATTTTTTTTTATTTCAAGAGAATTACAAACTCATCTATAGCAATCTTTGGATTCAAATCATCTACAAATATCTGATTTTAAAGTGGATATAGCATAGTGGATCACATACAAATCTTCAATTTAGATTTAAAAAGAATCAGTGACCAAATTGCACTACACTTTCAATTTCTCCACTATAAAAAGGCATTGTCATAATGATTAAAGTTTAGATCCAGAATATTGACATATGCTGAAGTACATTTATAAATTCAACAACAGTTATTAGATAAGGCAGAATGACTCCATAACTTCAAAATTTTTTGTAGCAGTTGGTTGACAAGTATTTTGTGGTCTATAATCAAAAATTAAAGAAGTGACATAAATACATGGATATTATTTAAGACAGCCATGTTTTGAATTTTCAGGCAGTGTGGTATTTTTTTGCAAAGAATGCTTTCAAACTTCAGAAAATACTGTTGACGTATTGGATGAAATGAAGAAAAATTTTAAAAAGATGGAAATAATGTTTGATAAATTTTTTCAGAGAATCAAATATAGATAATCATGAATTAAGTTGATATCTAAAATAACTTGGTAAAATTTATAACAGGTGAAAAAAATAATGGTTGAAATTAATCATAGAATTATTTATATTATCAACCATTATTAATCCATTGCAGGATGGTCTCTCCAATTTCAATCCATTTCCCATGTCTAGACTCTCTTCTTCACATCCCTCCTACATACTTTCATATTTCATCCATTCATCTCAAATGTGGGATTTGTCTCAGTGTTTTGCAATCTCTTAGAATCCAGTTTAAGATTTCAATTGTCCATCTATTGTCATCTCTTCTAGTGATATGTCTAGCCCAACTCTATTTCAATCTTTTAATTCTTTCAATGATGTCATTTACGCCTGTTTGTTTTCTTACCCATATATTGCATTGTAACCCTTCATATTTTTTTGAGTGGTCTGAAGTCTCTATATTGCTCTTCTATTAAATATCCAAATCTCAGATTCATAAGTAAGAATTAGTAAAACGCATTAAAAACCTTCCTTTTCAACCACATAGGCCTATTTCCTTTTAATATTAATATATTTCTACTAAAAGCACTCCAAACAACTTTCATTCTATGATTAATTTCATCCACTGTTTCTATCTGTAGTAATAATCAGGCTAAGGTGTTTGTACTTATTAATTTCTTCTAACTTATTATTATCAATCTTTATTTTTTTTTTTTGGAAAAAAATCCATTAAACATTACTTTAGTCTTTTTAACATTTAGTTATCTTTAGTTCTACTTTCTTACGTTCATCTGATAATGCTTGCAACATATCCTGAAGCTCTACAACTACATCATCTGCAAAATCTAAACGACTTAAATAATCTCCATTATTTTCTTGCAACTCCGCTGTAAAAAGTTTTGGAGATATGGAGTTATGCTGTCTTATACCCTTCTCAGTGTTAAACTTCCTAGTATCATTATGTAATCTAATTGTTGCTGTTGCATTTTTATAAATATTTTTATCAGAATATGACAATATCCAATGCTTTAGTCATTGAAGAAATGCTTATACAATCAAATACCTTTTTATAATCTACAAATCAAAAGCATAATGGTAACTCATATTCATTGGGCATTTCTATAACTTCTCTCAATACTTGGAGATGATCCATTGAACTAAAACCACTTTTAAGTCCAGCTTTTGTTTTTTTTTGGATGGTTGAAATCCAAAGTTCTCTGTAGACGAGTTGTAATTATCTTGTTAAAATTTTTGTACAAAACTGCTAAAAGATTAATAGGTCTGTAATTTTTAATATCTTCTTTATCACCTTTTTAAAATATTAATACTGCATTCTTTCAATCATGTGGTACATCTTTATTCTTTAGACATCCTTTGCTAAAAAATTTCCTATTTCTTCACCCATATTTTTATTTCTTCATGTATATTAAATATTTTTTTGAACGTAACATATTAAGAGAAAATAAATACAAAAGAATAAGAAAGTCTTAATAGAAGTGTTTTTATCCATTTTGACATATAACCATAAGATTTCTTTGTCTAACAGAAGAAGAATACAGATATAGCAAATCAGAAAACAAAATCTGAGAGATAAATAATGGGACTAATAGGTAAAAAAAACCATGTAGATAAAAAGTCACAGGTATTCATATCATTGATGAATTACTAAAACGGAACTGACTTATACATAATGTTAGATAAAAAGATAACAAATGAATGAATTCCGAGAGACCTAGCGAGTAAGTGATATGGATGTATGAAATAAGAATTTGATAGCTAATGGGGAAATGAAAGGCTATGTACAAACTTCATCGACTGTAGAACGATTTTTATCTTGTAGATCCATGATATTTGAATATAATGATAATTATCAATCTTGTAATCAATACAGTCACTCATAACTATTTAGTTACAATTTTTTTTTATTTGTCTAATATATCAGTTGAAATATGTAAAACACAATTTAAAATATGACAGAAATTATTTGTCTTTAAATTCATAATTCTATATAATTAACAATTAAAAAATTTCACTAATATTGAATAGAATAAGAGTCCTTTTTAAGAGTAGAAAAAATAACAGGCAATTTAAAGATAATCTTCAGTGGATTATCAACTACTTTTTTTTTTTGTAATAAAAGAATAAAATTTGATGGGAAAGACCAATCACTTTTATATTTACTCTATTTAAAAAAAGAAAAATCCTGTATTTTTATGACATCGCATTAGTTTAAGAAAATTTAAGAAAGACTGGAAATATTTGTTTTAAGGATGAAATCACAACTTCTTTTCTCTGACGTTTACACTGCCTATGTAAGTTTAACTATGCAATAGTTGCCAGATAATAAATATCTATCCAGTGCTAATCTATCAATATCTCTGGATTAGTTTTTATCTTATGGCTTTTTGCTGCCAAATAGCATTTGTGTAAAGTAGATGTCATGTGATAATTTGTTGATGTATAATTGATAACTGAACATAATAGAAAAAGAATGTGTGTGAAGCATGATGGTGTTATGATTTCTATTTTAAATGTTTCCAAATCTGATTTTTGTCATATTTGATGTAGGTATTTCTCTGTTAGTAATTTCCTAAAAATTATTGTTTAAAACATTTATTTTCCTTCTTATTCAAAACATCACCACCTGAGGCAGTCATACTGCCACTCCATGATCTAACTAGGCAAAAGAGTGTTTTTTAATTCATTATTATTTTCATTCAACTATTTTTTTCTACTTTGCTTTTGATGAGATCTCTAATAAATTTTGTGGAAGAGCATCAAAATTCAATTATGCTATTGTACTTAAATTCTCATGCTCAATACAAGCTCTGGATACTAATAGCTGCAGGTTCCTACATATTAGTGGCCTTATTATATATTGAAATTTGATTTTAATAAATTGATTTATCAATATTTCCAAACATTAAAGTTCTAACATCCAAAATATGCAAATGTATTATTATCATTACAAACTTGAAAAGCAATGTCACTAATATTAAGTTAATGTCCATAAAATGATTTTAATTTATATATTATAACTGAAACACAGGCTTATTATATACCTGTGTCTATATATTATAGGAAAATGCTTTATTATTTTGAACATTATGTATGGAGCCACATATTGTCCATTGTTGCTTTAAAAATGAAGGTAATACACTCAATGCCTAACTGTAGTGGTTTTTATTAAAAAAAAACAAAAACTTTTAATTTGATAAGAAATGCAGGAAAATATATATATTTGAAACCTTAATTTTGGGATTTAATTTGAAATAAAAGCATTGGAGTGTACATGAAATAAATAATTCAGTTGCTAGTTTTGTTATAAATAACTTGACATAAAAGTGTGGACATCCATAAATTAATTAATTCAACAACTATTTTTGAAACTAATGTTTGAATTAATAAATGTAGAGATGTTCTATGCATTTATTTTGAGTTTAATATAACCAAAATTGTAATTAAAGTAAAAAAATCTTTTTTTTTGTTTTTAGTTCACTACTCATCAAATTAAACTTTTCAGTAAAATATTTTTTAGTATACAGTACATATATTTTAGAACAGACTTTTTTTGTAACATATATTCAAATGTCATAACTGAAAATGTAAACAATATATCTATATCCAAGTGTTAGAAATGAAATTCGTGGGCATTAATTGTATACGTGTTATTTTTTATTACGAAGGAGCATTCTCTATAAATGTAATTTTATTTATTTAAAATTCAGGAGAGAAATGAATTGAATTGATCAGACTACTTTTTAAAAGACATACATACAGTCATCAAACAGGCTTCACGGAAAAAAGGAAATTGCGAAATAAAAACAATTTAAAAATTTATCGTGTATTCAGTTTCTGTAAAAAAATGACAAAAGCCGAAAAAATTGCAACAAACTATAATGAAACCATATAGCTAGTCACAAAAGTATCATGACTGTATGGAGTAAACAATTTACTTTACTCAATACTAAAACAGATTACCATCACATTAGAGAATTGAAGATATGGTTTACGTAAGCACTTTCATTAATGGTATAAGATGCAAAATTTAATGCTTACATATTTATGGCAGTAAAACTTTACAAGTATTATGCAGAGTTGTATAAAGTTAAAACCATCCAAGCCGCAATTGAAATCAAAGAATTACAGTCGTAATTGATAACTTATTTATTGTGATATTTTAAAACATTGAACTATAAAAATAAACATTAACGAACATACTCATGTGATCCGATTTTGATTACCGATGTACACGATTTTTAAATAAGTTGCATAGGTAAAAAAAAAAAAAACCCTTAATGCTGGGGAAATTTTAAACTGTCAAGTATTATAAGTATTTTACGCTAATAGTATGGACGCTAATATATTTGAGACTATACAGTTAATTTTATTCTTAGGAAAAGTAATCTGGAATGCCTTCATTGCTGGCATTTCTTTTTTTTTTTCCATTTTAATACGTCATTGTATTACTCTAATGCATTTTAATTCCAAGACTAGTTTTTGTTTAAATATTGGATTTTCTTTCATTTATTTCTGTATTTAAACGCATGTCTTGCAAAGAAGGCAAGTGAAAAAATAATATTTACAAATAATTCGACTCAGTATATTTCCGCCAAAAATCAAGGTTGTTCGATGAGATGCAATGTACTGTAGTTACTTCTCTAAAATCACTGTTAATTTTTAACTATTATTTATTTATATAGTATTCGTAAAATTGTCATTATTAATTTCATTCTTTGAATTCCTACCAGAACTTGAAAAAATCCTTAAAAAGTTTTCATCGGAATACAAATTAAATTTTAATCTAGAGAAATCTGCAGTTTGGAAATTTCATTCAGGAGAAAATGTCCCTGTATGTTTCTCATCAAAACCTCAACCTTTTTTAGTTATACTACTGTACCATTCACCAAACAAAATGAGGAAAGTGTTACAAGACAAAGTGTTTATATCAACAACAACAAAAAAGATTCTCTAAAAAGCATTTACTTATCTTTATATGATAAAGTTCTCTTACTAAATTCTCTTGTTTTCAGCAGAATTAATTATTATTTACCGATTTTAAACCCTACTAAAAAATTCACTTCGCAAATTAACTCATTGTGCTCTGGCCTCCTTTGGAAAAGAAAAGTGGTCTGTATCAGTATGCGTAAAATGCAAAATCCAAAAATACTTAAAGGTCTAGGTTTACATTCAATTAATACATTACTAATTAAAAATATACTTAATTTATTATACTACATCAAGATTGAATTTAATTACCAAAACATTATTGACACATTCCCACAGATAGGCCTCCCCCGAATATTAAAAAAAATTGGCTACAACTTCTCATCTCACTTATTGATAAACAAATGGATTTAAGTGAATTTTTTTTAATAATAAACACACATATCAGAACACATTTAAAATGATAAATCTTCAGCTGATATGCCCTCCTAGTTATCTTGAAGTGAGTAATAATCTTTTTAATAAAATGAGAAAATGGTATTTAATGCCTAAATATATTGATTTTATCATTAAAATAAATCTATCTTCACTTCCTACCAACGATTTCCTTGTTTCAAATAGAGGATTTAAAAGGATTGATTCTTTATGTATTTTGTGTAAAAAAGATAGTGAAACATTTGATCATATTCTTGTTTCTTGCTCGTACTAAGAGAAGCAAAATATATAATTCAAAATTATTTCAATAATCACAATCCAGAACTCTTTGATATGATTCATAATATTAAAATGGGTAATTTCTGCAATGTCAGAAGATGCATATTTATTAACCACATAATATGGTTACTTAGATGTCATAAAAACCAATTCTCCATTGGACTCACAACTTTTTATTAGAGATACATTTAATTCTATTCGAAAAAAAGATAAGCTTCTTGCACCCAAATAAATCTACCTATCGATATGGACTGGTTTTTAGTACAAGAAATTAATAAAAACACTCAGGAAATTATTATTAAAAATGTAAATCAATTTATACTAGATTTTTTTGTTGTCTAGAGAAATTCATTTATAACACTTTATATAAAATAAAAATATTTAAAAAAATTCTTTTAATTCCTTATTTTTTCTTCATTATTGTTAACATCACTTTTTTATCGTAAAAAAATATGTTAATTCTTTAATCTTTTTCCATTTATATATCAGAATAAAATTTTTATGATTTCTTCTCTCTCATTACTCAAACTTCAACATTCTAATAAAATGATTGATCATTTTATGATTCATACTTACATAAATGTAATTTCGTTTGGGTTTTCCTAAATGTTTGTGATGACGGTATTATACATATGATAATATATTGGGTTATTTTAGAGGTGGCCATTGAGAATTCATAGTGATGTGGATGCAATAATGTAATCCACAATGAACTTATAATTATAAAATTTCACAATTCTTTTTCACTTTCTCTTGAATTATTTCTTCCCTATAAACTTCACTCAATTGTGTTTTCATATTAACCATCTCCAAGATTGCACATACTTTGTAAATGTTTAGCATTTTTGGCATGTTTTTTAATTTTATCACTTAAATGTTTTAAATCTGTTATTCCTATTTTTGTTCAAGGTGAAACATTTCCAAATAATAGACATAAAAAATAAAAGAAAGCATTTTTCTCTGTACAATCAGTTAACCAATTATGCTGATTATAAACAAAGAGCTTTACTAATTGCTCTAACAAGCTTTGTTCATAAAGTGCTAGCAAGAGAAAGCATTTAAAATATCTCTATCAGAAACCACATCCCAAAACCAGACCAATGGTTTCATGCTTGGTCACCCCTCCCTGAGGCATTAGGGTAGCTTCAGACACTACATCTAAAAATATTAACCCAAATCTGGCATTTATCTAAGAGTTAACTATTGAGTAGAAAATCTGAAAGTTTTAGACACCTACATGTCTTCAAACCCAGATATCTAACTCAAATAGCTATATGGGCTGAGAAACATTCAGCCAAACTATATATTAGTAGTCTTAGCAATATAACATCACTTAAGCTTTAAAGCAAAAACTATAAATAGTCAATAAAATGTCTGAAGCTACCTCACTGAGGAGTGCCAAAGCACAAAACCATTGGTCTAGCACTTGTGGTGTGGTTTCTGATAGAGATATTTTAAATGCTTTCCCTTGCTAGCATTTTATCAACAAAGCTTGTTAGAGCAATTACCAAAGCTCTTTGTTTTTATTTACAAGCTTAAAATAACTGGGTCATGTGATATGTGACTATTTTTTAGGCTGGTTATAAATTTTAGAATTGAATTGTATTGGGTAACAGTGTATTCTACTTTTTGAACTCTAAGAAATATTTAAATCAGGTGTAAGATGTACCAAAGCTTTAATTATAATGTTTTCATGTAGTTCTGGTTATGAAAAATTACTATGTTGCAAATATTTAACCACATTATTCATTCATTTTTACTGAGAAAAATGAAAACAAAAAAATAAAATTTTAATGAATATTCCTTAATACATGTAAAAATAATAAGGAAAATTGAAATACCTAAATAGAGAACATGAAACAGCAAAATATTCACAATATACTGAAACTGTAAAAGTCAAGTTTGAATCTTAGTTTCACCTCAGTAATATTTGTTCTATCATTTTCTACCCACTCCTCCATCCCACCTAAATTTAAACCCTCAATATTGGACTGTGTCCGTATAATAGTATGTTATATATAAAAGCTTGTTAAATATGCCTCATGCACACAATCCCATATGAGATATTAACACACTGAAAATAATTTATTAAAGTTAGAATATTTAATATTTTGCATTAATTATTATTTAGGTCAAACTTATATAACATTTTAATTTATAAAAATCTAAAAGTTGTTTTTAACCTTTTTAAATGGGTAAATGTTTTAAAAATAGAAATTCCTCTGCTAAGTAAAATTGTAAGTTATAGTGAGTGGGAAGAGACAATAGAATATTGAGAAATATTCCTGAATGCTTTTTAATTAGTTTTAAAGAAACATCTGCAGTATAATGAGGTCATAGATGAAATACACAATAAAATAAAGTAAAATGTTCGGATTGAAATGACAAATGCAACGTGCTCTTAATGGACTATTTTACCTGCAGATATTTGAGCGGACCTGAAGGGCAAATAAATACGTAATGCTAGTTGGATCGAAGAGATAAGAGCAAGGGAACCAAAAGGTATATATATAAAGTCTTATTAAAAGTAAAAGGCTCTCTATCTATATGAATCTCCCAATGTCAGACTAAGTTAATATCTAATGTCTAATCTCTGATCTGCTGTCTGCCTTTTCATTAAAATATGCTTTTTTACATATAACATTGCAATGCCTGAGTAATAGGCATGAGCTATTCTTTTTTGGAGTGGAAGATGCACTTGATCCCTGCTTGCTTTTAAAATGAACTGAAATTGTCTGCTGTAATCCGTATACTGTTGCCTAATCAACTGCTGCTTACAATCATGATCACTAAATGAACTGTTAAGGAAAAACTACTGCACCATTCTTCATGAATGAGAGGATCATTCAGAAATGTGCACATTCTGCTTAAATCAAAGGTAACTGGTACCCAAAATCTGTAAGAACTTTCACGCTCCTTATTCAAACTAGAACTCATATCCTTAATTTGTATAGTTTTGTTTATAATTTCTCATGTAAATTTTTTTAAACCACTAAACTTCTTAAAATTTGTAACCTTTAAAATGTTTAATTACGACACGATCTTTCCTTCTCTTTGGGTATCCATTTCTATTAATATTTATTTATTGATGAACCTCTTAACTTTATTAAATGTTAGTCTTCACCAAAATGCATAGAGTTATTAGATAATGTATTTATAGTAAACTCATCTTATATTTATGAATCGGCTAGCTCAGAAATGATATAATCTTTATATTTTGTAAATTATTTCTTGGATGCATCTCATTTTATATTAATCTGGTTTCTTGTATCTTCTTATATTTTAATGAATTATCTTAGCTTCAGAGACACATCTAATTTTCATGATTAGCTATAAGTGTGGGTATACCATAATTTGTGCAGGCAGATATCTTAGCTTAACAATAGAAATATGCTAGAATTATAATCTTTGCCCTTTTATTATTAATTTTGATTGGTATCCATTGAATTTAACTTTATAATCAAACCAATCTCATGTTATTTGTGGGCTTGTAAGTTAATCACTTATAAATGTGGGCATCGGGAGTGAGTCATATTTTATTAGCACTTAAAATATAAATCCTGTTGTATTATCAAATGATAGGTGTTATTATTGAGCAATGCCAAAGTTTTTCTCTTATTTCAAGCCAGGGAAATCACCAGTTACCTATGTTTAAAGGTATAATTTTGCTCCATACAGAAGGCATAGTTCAAAGTGCTCCCATGGAAAGCTGAGTCCATCATGCGGTCGGGTAGTAACAGTGGCAGAAGTTCCCGTACACCGGATTTGCAATTATGACCAGTTTCATAGGGTCCCTGACAGAAAGCTCGCCCACACGTTTATATTTCCCTCCTGGCTTGCATCTCAAAGTTCACTCCGTTATTATTCTATGGCATCTTCTCTGCACATGATTTCATTTCCCAAACCTCCGACATTATTTGCCCTCCAATAACAGGCCCTATTTAGAATTAATCATGTAAAATTAATCATGTAAATAAACTTTTTATATAATCTATTTTTGGGATGAGTTAATTCGCAGCCTTATATCTCATTTAACTTTTACCTCACACGATAGCTAATGTACTTATTCTGGAGGATGAAATGACAGTTTGCTACCATTAAATACCCAAAAGAACAGGTCGAATGCTTAATGTGTTAATAATGTGTAAACTCATGCCATATTAGGAGTATTGACTAAGATCAAACTCCAAGCTTGTACATAAATTTATATTAATATTAAATATAGTTTTAATTATATCTACGTCTTCATGTCTATTTGCTTAATGCCTTATTGATGGTGTCTCATGTCAAAATAAATTAAATATAATAAGGTCATTCATTATATTAATAAAAAAATATTAGTTGTAATAGAATTAGTTAGAGTCTCTTGCATCTCCCTGACCCGTGTGGCCTAAAAGAAGTTTGCTAATGTGGTGGCAAATACATTATCCCATAGTTATATGTTGTGTTGTCAATCTACTGGATTCGAACTCAGCATTGCAGGCCCTGAACCCATCTGTAGTGCTGCTCTTTGACTATAGTGGAGGCAAGATGCAACTGGTTAATGAGATATGAATTCTGGCCGTTACATCGTAAATTTTTTTTTTAGCATCGGATGCTGCAACATGAGGCTTCAATGTAAATACCCACATACCCTGAGTAGTGAATATCATACATATAAAAAAATGAGAGTTAAATTATTAATGAAGTAAAATATATAAAAGATTTTTTTTTAGCATCTGGTGCGTTAATGTAAGGCTTCGATAATATAATCACCCATATACCCTGAGTAAAGGATTTTGTTTTAGCGTCTAAAAAAGTTGTAATGTGGGCCGTATATTATAATAAAAATAATATAACCTTGAATAAAATATGTAAGAGATTCTAATAACCAAACTATAGATAAATAAATAGTTAAAATAAATTGTTAAATTATTAAAGAGTAATATAGGTAAAAGATTTTTGTGACCTTGAACTAATGAGTGACCTATTATGTGAAGTTGTATATGCCAATAAAAGTTTTTTTCTCTCTTTTAAGTATCCAGTGCACTAGCATCGAAAATGTAAATGTTCTACTCTGAGTAAAGAAAAAAAATTTTTTTTAAAAAAATCTATGTAAATATGTATAAAATTTTCTGTAGCTGTTGTTACACTATACATATGTAAAGGATTTTTTTTTCAACAAAAAGTCTCCTTTGGTAAAAGTGATAATAACAACTTTAGATCTTTGTAAAATATATAAAAATTTTCGTAACTGTTATACATAATATACATAAAGTTGTTTGTAATTGTGACAATAAATTTTTTTTGATATTTAATCATTAACATATACAAGTAAAGATTTGATTTAGCACATTTAACCATCATTAAATTTGATATGTAACGTTTATAAATAAAGTGATGAGACACTATGAGATATTTGATCAGACAGAAGTTATAATAATGAGTGTAAAAAGGAAGCAGGAATATATAGTTTAGGAAGGGATGAAGCATACTTGGATCCAATAGGGGTTCCTTATAAAAGCCAGAGTAATAAAATAGCAATAGTCACAGGAAGTTAGTTTAAGTGTTGGGCATATAAAGATTTGACCAGCATAGACAGACAATGATGGTAGTACAGAATAGCAGTAGGGAACAGTAGGCATTTGACCACAGTACCAGAAGAGGATAGGATTAGCCAATGATTAAGAGAAGTCAAACAAAAAAAAAATGAATAAAAATAGATAAAGAAAATGAAAATAGATGAAGAAAAATCAGTTAGCCCATTGGAAACTGGAGAGCTGAAACCAAAAGAAGGAGGGGACCTTTGACAAAATATAGATATGTGGGGCTTACAGTTGAAATTTATGGAATAAATATTTAAACAAGAAATGGAAAAGTTGAGGCCTATAAGGAAGAATTTAGAAAAAGAGAAGAAAGGGAAAAGCTAGGAGAAAACATGAAGAAATGGAAAAGATGAAGGAATTATGAGGCAGAGGCTAGGAAAAGGGAAGACAAAAAGAGACAGATGGATATGGAGCATCGGGAATTCTTTCAGTTGATGATAAACAAGATTTAAAAAATCACAGAACTAAGCGTAGTCCAAAGTGGACAAAAGAGTGGAGAATTTAGTCAAGAGGGGGGAAGTTAGAGTAAAGGAACAAGGAAAATTCATGAATGAGAAATTAAAGGAGTTAAAAATGAGTGAGGCAGATGACACGATACTAGAAGATCAAGTTCCATGAGAGCGGCCAACCATAACCAACCTCAAGAAAAAAAAGATGACCGAAGAACAAGATAATATACGAATAGGATCTGATAGTTACTTAGCCATGTTTATACATATAAATATTTTCAGGGGAGAAATTGGGGAAAACCCTCATAAACATCTTGAAAGTCTCAAAGATTTTTTTCTGTTCTATCCAGAGGGATGGAGTGAACAGGTGGATTTTGCCAGTCACCATTTGCAAGAGTACACAAAAAACTGGATGAACATGATGACAGATAAACCAAAGACCCTAGAAAAGTACCAGATGTTGCTGAAGCATTATTGGAGCAATGAGTGTCAGAGTGGGGTCCTCAACACGATTTGCCAGGAAAAATACAGATCCATAACCCCAGAAACATACACTCAATTTTTCCTCCACCAAGCAGCTAGGCTAAAATCCTCACGACATTTGCATTAACTGATGCGCATATTATAGGGACCATCCAGGGGAACATGCTGCTCCCTACACAACAACTGATGGCTGGAAGCCAGATCAAGAAAATAGGGGATATGGTGAATTCCTGACCACTCTTGATTTTATCCATTGGGCTAAACAACCTCCTGATAGGATATGGAAAATAGATAATCAAAGACCGCAATCATTAACAGCAAGTGGCGGACATCACCCACATGATTTTGGGATATAAGCCACTTAACTCCAAAAGGGATGGACATAACCCCCAACCAAAAATGGATGAGAACTTGGGATATGAGCTGGTAAACCCTATAGTTTAATAGAGAAAATTTTTGAGTAATTTATATATAGATTATAATCCCCAAAACTTAGTATAATCAATAATTGATCTGAATGTGTAAGTCACTATTTCCTGAATTCCTATCTTCTGCAATCAAAAAAAGTATATAAATGTAGTTTTTCTTTTAAATTTTAAATGTCCATGAACCATAAGTGCAGTTTTTTTGTCTGTTTGATTTTTTTTTGTTATCCACTTTGAGTAAGGGAATATGAAACTGTAAGATTCAAGTTTGAATCTTAGTTTCACCTCAGTCATATTTGTTCTATCGTCTTCTACCCACTCCTCCATCCCACCTAAATTTAAAGCCTCAATATTGGACTGTGTGCACATAATAGTATTAATTGTAAATATAAAAGCTTGTTAAATATGCCTCATGCACACACACTCAAATATAAGATATTAACGCACTGAAAATAATTTATTAATGCTAAGTAATTAATATCTTATAAATATGTCTCATCTATAAATGTATTCATATTTACACTTCTATAAAAATTTTACAAACTACCAAAAATTAACTGAATAAAGGAAATAAATATATGTCAAATGGAAATGACATTAAGAAAGATGTGACGAAGATAAAAGCAACAACAAAAAAATTAGCACAAGATTAAGTAAAAGAAAATATGGAATTCATTGTTATGATGACAAAGATGCTACAAAACTAATAAATAATGAAGAAAAAATCTGGTTGAATAATTCAAGAAAGATAATGAACAATTTGAAATAGTAATAATATTGGGGGTAGAAGAAAAGGGAATATAAAGAGAGTAAAGAATTATAGAAAAAAAGAAAGTCAAAAAATTAAAGCTAAATATAAAGAAAAAATGTTTTTCAAAAGTGAAATAAAGAGATTAAATCAGTGATATTGGACAAAAATGATTTAGGAAAAATGATAGTTATTTTGAATGATAAGGTACTTTTAAAAGGTAAGAAAAAAGACTGCAACTTAAAAAATAAAATTATATATACATAGATCAAGCAGATTAATTAAAAAGGTTTAATAAACAAATCAATATTTGAGAAAGTAGAGATTGTAGAATTGTATGGGACTACAAAAATTAACAAAGAAAACATACCAGCAAGATATTGATTGCAAGAGATTTTATTTATAAAAAGTTTCAAATTAGTTTTCAAATGAAATTTTAAAAATATTGAAGAGTATAAAAATTCAAAAATAAACAATAATAAAATTTTAATAAAAGAAGTTAATAACATATCTAAAACATATGAATATATAAAAAAAATTAACATTATATCAATGTATACAAATTTAAATGTAGAAAAAGCAGTAAGTTTGGTTTTAGATAAATATATTAAGGATTAGAATAAAAAAATAAAGTTACCTATTCATATAATAATAGATCTAGTAGAATTATGTTGTAAGAATGTAAGTTTTGAATATACTGAAAAATTTTATAAACAGAAGAAGGATTATTAATGGAAGGAGTTCTAAGTACATTTCTAAGCAATATTTATGAATGAATTTGATAAAAATATAAAAGAAAAAAATGCTCCTATATTTTTTAATAGATATGTAGATGATTATTTGATGATTTTTAATAAAAGACAAATAAATTGGTTTATAATATCAATAAAGTGGAAAACATCGCAGTTGAAAAAGAACATTAAAAAATTGAGCAATAAAAATGGTATGCTCGTACAAATATATAAAAAAAATATTGGTAATAATATAAGAAATTAGTTCTTTAATATTGATAGGAAATACAAAATTAGTTGTAATTCAAGAATATACAGGTCTATTCTATAATGTATTATTCAAAAAATTATTATAATAAATAGATTTAATAATTAAGGAGTTAAAAATAATTACTTTCCCTGAACACATGATTAAGAAAGTATTGAAAAAATAGAGTATAAGATAAATACAAATGAAAAGAATGAAGAAAAGTGAAGACTGATATACAGGAATAAAAGCAAATAATATTATTATAGAAAATAAGTTTAATAAACTTATAAATAAGCTTAATAGGAAATACAAAAAAAAAAATAATAATATAAAAATCGTTAATAAAAAAGACAAGACTTATTAAATTTACTGGACAACAAATACACAAGATATAATAAAGAAATAATTAATAAAGTATATATTAGTAAATGCAAACAATGTTTAGATAATGGATTGAGAACAAAAACAAGGTTAAAATGCCATATAATAGATGATACATCAATGTAGGTACATATGAAAAAAACAGGATATAATTATACAGAAACTTCATTAAAAATGATGAAGGAAGAAAAATAAAAAAAGCAATATTAATAAAAAGGATAAAACTAAGGTCGAATAAGGATTCTCTGATTAAAGTCATATTGCCATAAATAAATTTATTTTAAAAAACGTATCAAAGAAAAATATATAAAGTGAAAAATATTTATAAACAAATAGCACATAATTGAAATATCTTTTTTATATAGTCTTTGTATAGAATAAAATAATCAAAGAAGAAAAACAAAAAAGGGTGGCATACTGCTACTGTTGAAAATGTTTTTAACAAATGATCTTAGAGCATCCAAAAAAATGTTCCTTGTATTATTTCAAATTAGAAATACGAATAAAAGAATATTATTAAATAAAACATACAATCTGATTATTTTACAACAATTTAATGATATATGATTAATGCAATTAAATGTTTAAAATTTACTGTAGGATGTATTCTGTCTATGTATAATTGTTTGAAACAGTGTTTTGAAACTACTGTAGTGTAGAAATCAACAATTATAAGAACAAAAGTGATGCAATCATTATCTTAACACAATTACTCTTATATATTTCAAGAATATAACAAAATGATAAACTGTTTCAGAGAGAACCAAAGACTGATATATCATTACACATTTCCACAACAAATAATCCTGCAATGTGAAAGCCTTAATAATAATTTGAATAAAAAATACGAAAAGAAGTTTGCATTGCTAGCAAAAAAACAATGAGTAACAATGAAAAAAAAAATAGGTTTGTGAATTTATCCACAGCCATGCAGATCAATAAAAAAACATCTATTTATAATGATGATTAAAATCATTAAGACTGTATAAAAAGGACTTTAAAAGATATTATTTTCAGACAAATTATGCAAATGCACAGAATATTATCTAATAAATGCCAACAACTTGTAAAAAACTAAAATTTTTAGGCAAATGTTATTAAAAAATAATATTGTATGTCTGAAAGAAGAATAAATATCATACATGATAAAAGAGAAAAATTAAAATTTAAGATGATTATCACATGGAACTAAAACAATAAAAGATAAATTTATTACTATTGTTTTAAAAAAACATGCCAACAAAACTCACAATAGATGAAGCTACAAGAAAATGTACCCAAAAGTATTAATAATCCTATGAATAGTCTCTAATATTAAATAATATTATTAAAATAGTGTGTTCCTAGACTTAATGATAAATTTCGTAGTATCATATTATTGGAATGCAACCACAGTCAATGCACAATAAATAAAATACACATTTAGTTTGAAGAAATATATAAGATTATTTTTGGGGTTCACTAATACAATTACAGCAACATTATGTTCAGTTTAAAATGTTAATTAATTAGATCATTTAAAATAAAAAGAGATTAAAAAAACTAAATAAATGTAATGGATAATTATATAAAGATATTATAAAATAAAAGAATTAGGCCCTTAAATTTAAAAAAGGTTAAAATTAAAGAAAAAATATTGTCTTTCTACTATAACTAAGAAAAAAACCTTGGTGTAGCAAAATTTCTTTTGTTCTTTGGCATTGCTTCATCAAATGTGTTGGCAATCCAGAAATAATATATTGGAACTTGAACAAGAAACAGTGAGTTTTTGCTTATCTTTCAATAGCATTATCAGCTATTCCATATGCAAGGTTGCCTATGTATTAAGAAACTGCAATGAATTTCAAAAAATATTGAAAACTAAGTGACAAATTGCAAAGCCTTAATTATGAAGTACAAAAATCCCCAAAGGACACTTATTATCATGAGTGGCATTACATACTTCGAAAAATGTGCTTCTCCTGTTTGTAATAGTTATATAAATCTAAAGTCATGCAAAATTTGTTATCTTAAACAAATAGAAACCTATTTTTAGAAAGCCATCAGAAATCTGTAACTAAAATGTCACCAAACAGGACAGTCTGGAAAGAATGACCAAGAAATAAATGCATCAAGATGATTAAAACAGTAATTGTAATAGATGGATCAATGAACAGAAAAAGAATTTATTTTTAATACAACTTAATAAAGGTCTTTCAAAAAAATAATTATTTTATTTATTATATAAATTTTGTTATTATAGTGTTTATATGTATTGAAATTATATATTCCATAAGAATATATTTCATTGATGTATAGATTAGGTATATTGTTGAGAAAAAAATTTAATTAATAACTTTAAATTGTGATGTCATTGTATGTTTTTAAAGTATATTATTATCATTAATTAAACAACTTATACTTTCTTTATTTAAATAAAGATTAATTTATAATTAATAATTAAAAAATTTCATTAATATAGAACAAAATAAGAATCCCTTTTAAAAGTAGGAAAAATAACAGGCAATGAAAAGATAATCTTCAGTGGATTATCAAATACATTTTTTTTTATAACAAAAGAATAAAATTTGATGGGAAAGACCAATCACTTTTATATTTACTCTATTTAAAAAAAGAAAAATCCTGTATTTTTATGACATCACATTAGTTTAAGAAAATTTAAGAAAGACTAGAAATATTTGTTTTAAGGATGAAATCACAACTTCTTTTATCTTACATTTACACTACCTATGTAAGTTTAACTATGCAATAGTTGCATGATAATAAATATCTATCCAGTGCTAATCTATCAATATCTCTGAATTAGTTTTTAGCTTATGACTTTTTGCTGCCAAATAGCATTTGTGTAAAGCAGATGTCATGTGATATTGACAACTGAACATACTTTCATCAAAGAAAAGGAACATGTGTGATGCATGGTGGTGTTATGATTTCTATTTTAAATGTTTCCAAATCTGATTTCTGTCATATCTGATTTAGGTATTTTTCTGTTACTAATTTAATAAAAATTATTGTTTAAAACATTTCTTTTCTCTCTTATTCAAAACTTCACCACCTGAGGCAGTCATACTGCCACTCCATGACCTAACTAGGCAAAAGAGTGTTTTTGACTTCATTATTATTATTTTCAGTTAACTATTTTTTCTATTTTGCTTTTGATGAGACCTCTAACAAATTTTGTGGAAGAGCATAAAAATTCAATTATGCTATTGTACTTAAGTTCCCATGCTCAATACAAGCTCTGAATACTAATAGCTGCAGGTTCCTTCTTATGGCTGGCCTTATTATATACTGAAATTTGATTTTAATAAATTGTCTTATCAATATTTCCAAATATTAAAGTTCTAACACCCAAAATATGCAGATGCATTATTATCATTGCAAACATGAAAAGCAATTTCTCTACTATTAAGTTAATGCCCATAAAATGATTTTAATTATGTATTATAGGAAAAGGTTTTATTATTTTTAACATTATGTATGGAGCCACATATTGTCCATTCTTGCTTTAAAAATGGAGATGATACACACAATGACTAAACGTAGTGGTATCTTAAGATAATTTTATTAAAAAAAAAAAAAACTTTTAATTTGATAAGTTTTGGAATTTAACTTGAAATAAAAGCATAAAATAAATAATTCAATTGCTAGTTTTGTTATAAATAACGACATAAAAGTGCGGGCATCCATAAATTAATTAATTCAACAACTATTTTTGAAACTAGTGTTTGAATTAATAAATGTGATTTTCTATGCTTTTATTTCGAGTTAAATATAACCAAAATTGTAATTAAAATAAAAAATTTTTTTTTCCGTTTTTAGTTCACTACTTGTCAAATAAAACTTTTCTGTAAGATATTTTTTAGTATAGTATATTTTAGAACAGACTTTTTTTTTAACACATATTCAAATATCAACTGAAAATGTAACCAATATTGCTATATCCAAGTGTTAGAAATGAAATTCGTGGGCATTAATTGTATACATGATTTTTTTTTTATTATGAAGGAGCATTCTCTAAAAATGCAATTTTATTTATTAAAAATTCAAATTCAGGAGAGAAATTAATTGATTTGATCAAGACTATTTTCAAATAAAAACAATTTAAAAATTTGTCGTCTTTCAGTTTTCGTAAAAAAATTACAAAAGCCGAAAAAATTGCAACAAGCAATAATGAAAAACACATAGCGAGTCACAAACTTATCACGACAGTATGGAGTAAACAAATGCGTTTACTCAATACGCTTGAACATTTTCAACTTCGAGGGTTGTTAGGTTAGTTACGTAAGCCCTTTCATAAACGATATAAGTTGCAACCTTTAACGCTGAAATATTATGGCAGTAAAACTTTAAAACCATTCAAGCACGAGTTCAAACCAAAGAATTCTAGACACAATAGATAATCTATTTATTGCGATATTTTAAAACAGTCGACTACAAAAATAAACATTGACGAATATAATCATGTGATCGTATTTTGATTACCGATGTGTGCGATTTTTAAATAAGTTGCGTAGGTAAAAAAAAACCATAATGCTTGGGAAATTTTAAACTGGCAAGTATTATAAGTATTTTACGCTAATAGTATGTACGCTAATATATTTGAGATTATACTGTTAATTTTATTCTTAGGAAAAGTAATTTGGAACGCCTTCATTGCCGGCATTTATTTTTTTTTTCATTTTAATACGTCATTGTATTAATCTAATGCATTTTAATTCTAAGACTAATTTTTGTTTAAATATTGGATTTTTTTTCCATTTATTTCTGAATTCAAATGCATGTCTGGCAAAGAAGGCAAGTGAAAAAATAATATTTTCAAATACTTCTCTAAAATCACTGTTAAGTTTTAATTATTATTTATTTATATAGTATTCATAAAACTGTCATTATTTGAATCCCTTTTTTTTCTTCATTATTGTTAACATCTCTTTTTTATCGTAAAAAAATATGTTAATTCTTTAATCTTTTTCTCAATATATATATCACAATAAAATTTTTATGATTTCTTCTCTCTCATTACTCAAACTTCAACATTCTAATAAAATGATTGATCATTTTATGATTCATACTTACATAAATGTAATTTCTTTTGGGTTTTCCTAAATGTTTGTGATGACGGTATTATACATATGATAATATAGTGGGTTATTTTAGGCGGGCGTTGAGAATTCATAATGATGTGGATGCAATAATGTAATCCACAATGAACTTATAATTATAAATTTTCACAATTCTTTTTGACTTTCTCTTTAATTATTTCTCCCTTATAAACTTCACTCAATTGCGTTTTCATAACCGTCTTCAAGATTGCACATACTTTTTAAATGTACAGTATTTTTGACCTGTTTTTTTAATTTTGATCACTTAAATGTTTTAAATCTGTTATTCCTATTTGTGTCCAAGATGAGACATTTCCAAGTAATAGACATGGAAAACAAAAGAAAGCATTTTTCTTTGTACAATCAGTAAGCCAATTATGCTGATTATAAACAAAGAGCTTTACTAATTGCTCCAACAAGCTTTATTGATAAAGTGCTAGCAAGGGAAAGCATTTAAAATATCTTATCAGAAACCACATCCCAAACCTAGACTAATGGTTTCATGCTTGGTCACCCCTCAGTGAGGCGTTTGAGTAGCGTCAGACATTACATCTAAAAATACTAACCCAAATCCAGCATTTTTCTAAGAGTTAACTATTGAGTAGAAAATCTGAAAGTTTTAGATACCTACATGTCTTCAAACCCAGATATCTAACTCAAATAGCTATATAGGACTGAAAAACCTTCAGCCAAACCATATATTAATAGTCTTAGCAATATAACATCTTTAAGCTTTAAAGCAAAGACTATAAATAGTCAATAAAATGTCTGAAGCTATCCTAGCGCCTCACTGAGGAGTTGTCTGGCATTTGGGGTGTGGTTTCTAATAGAAATATTTTAAATGCTTTCCCTTGCTAGCATTTTATCAACAAAGCTTGTTAGAGCAATTTGCAAAGCTCTTTGTTTTTATTTACAAGGTTAATAATTAATAATAATATTTAAACAGCATTAAACTGTTGCACATGCACTTTGGATTTTAAATATAAAATGAATGAATACTAACACTTCAATCACATGATAATTAATAATTTAAAAAGCAAGTCATATATAACGTGACATTACTTTTATAACTTGTTGTTACAAAAATGCAATGCAGAGAGCATACCAATAGCTCAAACAAGTTCTTAATTAATAAGTGTGGTATAAGAAAATATTTAAAAATCTCACTCTCATCTCCAGACCAACTGATTTCTAGCTTATGGCTCATGTCAGTGGAGAGCTAGAATATTCGGAAACTAGATCTAAAATATAAACTCAAAACTCAGTACTTATTTCATACGTATGTTTAAATAGAAACTCTGGGTCATGTGATATGGGACTATTTTTTAGCTTATTATAAATTTTAGAATTGAATTGTCTTGTGTAACAGTGTATTCTATTTTTTGAACTCTAAGAAATATTTAAATCAGGTGTAAGATGTCCCAAAGCTTTAATTATAATGTTTTCTTGTAGTTCTAGGTATCACAAATTACTATGTTGCAAATATTTAACTGCATTATTCATTCATTTTTAATGAGAAAAATGAAAATAAAAAAAATAAAAATTTTAATGAATATCTTTCAAAGCAACCTTTATTGTTAAAGATTACATAGAAATCTTTCGGGTCTAATTATCCGATGTGATTGCAAAGCATTCACTGTACAAAAAACCCCAAACAATTGTTATTCTTGCTTACAACAATTTCATCCACAAAAGGGTTACTATAATCTTGCTCAATGTATATCTGTACATGGGTCTATATGGCCCAACCACCAAAAATTATTCATAACCCAATGATCCCACCTCCATGGCCTCAAAGTGAAGACTCAAGCTTCATCTGAATAGGTGGAGAAGTCCGGCAATGTGCCAACCACTACAATAGTCAATGAGGTCCAAGGCCCAATTAACAAACCTCAACCCATAGCCGAGCTATGCAAAGACCATTCTGGATACCTCTGTCTCCCTATTTAACAGTCCAAATGTGCAGAGACCAAATTCGGTCTACCTGTGTAAAATTGGAAAACCAACATGGGAAAACATAATGAATAACGATAACAGATCTACACTTCTTAAAACCAACCCATTTAACCAGGTACCCTTCCAGCAGGTTTTCAGATAGCACAACAGTTGTCAACAGCCCGCACCATAGACCAGACCCCTAGTGACCAGCTCCCCAAGGGAGAAATGAGGAGTGCAGACCCATGCTCATGCATAATATTACATCAAAACTCCATCAGGATGTTACAAAAATTGGTGGTGGCCCAAATCAGACCAATCACCTTACAAATGCTCTAAGTCTAAAGTTAACTCTTGAAACCAAATAATAGTGAGTGCAAATCAACACTGACCTAACAAATAATTGATCAGGGGGTGTCATAGCCCCTCAGGGTGATGTCCAAGTGAAGGTAATGACTTTCGCCTGCCCAGTGGATATTACTGGGCTAGACAATGATTTCTGACCACACTCATAAATGAATGAAGCTCCTTATGACCATCATCACCACACCTGAAGAAAAAAAGTGGAGTGCAAACTCATGCCCACCAATGCTACATTTGATTCATTGTAGTCTTGAAATCAAGCCAAATTTAAATGCACACCATGAGAACAAATTATTTGTCCATATCATCTTGCACACTGAGATCAATGGAGTTGAAAATCTTCATCATCATTATCAACCTTCTGTGTCTCCAAATGTTCACAATACTTGTTTAACCCACCAACTATAAAGTCCTTCAGGGTTCACAGTGATTCTTATTTGTTGATACTAATTGGTTCTGATTCCTTTGATTGAATTTTAGGTCTTGCTTAGTAATCAAGGATTCAGGTATATATGAAAGTTTGTTGTTAAACTTTGGAATGTTTTCAATAATTATTGCTTGAAAGAGGATGAATAATTTGCAGCTTCAATGTCTCTGTTTAGGTCTAAAACATCATTTGTACTAATTTTGTCTTTGAATCATTACTTTTTTGCTCATGAATCACTCCATTGTAATTCTGTGTTGATTTGAAATAATTTTAAAATTTTTTTTTTTATTTTTATGTTTTGAGGCCCCCAATTCTATTCTGATCATTGGAGAAACCTGATTTCTGTGCAGGAAGATAGCTTAAGTCACAATCTATAATGTTCAATTCTAAAATTGAGATCGAATTGAAATTTAAAATAATTTTCCAATCTGCACTGTTTAGCCGCATTTGGCAACTTCCAGTTCGACACCACGATATTGTATATTTTTTTCCAAGAACAATTTAACACTGGGATTTTTTTCTCTTAGTTTTATGATTAATTTTTATCTATAATACTCCCTAAGGCCATTTTCTGTCTTCCCTGACTGGTTTGCAGTCATAGAAACTTGTTTTGCATTTTTAATATCTCATGCAACGATGAAATGCTTAAAACCATCTTTGTTAACATTTTATTTTCCACCTGACTGGTTTGCAGTCATAGAAACTTGTTTTGCATTTTTAATATCTCATGCAACGATGAAATGCTTAAAACCATCTTTGTTAACATTTTATTTTCCACATTTTCTATGAGCTTTGATGTCTAAATGATTTCTCTGTTTATTCTAACAAAAAAAAAATGGATTTCTAGTGTCTCCATTCTTTTTATAATTATTTGGTTTGGTTTAAAATTATTTTCCAAGGTTTTATATTGTTCTAATGATTCCTAGAATTATTTAACCTAGCTTTTGCCTATTTCTAATGGCAGCCATTTGCATAACTGGACCGATAGATACTCTCAATTATTCCTGAGTGAAAACTGTTCTAAAATTTCTTTATAAAGATGAAAAAACAATAAAACAAGTATTCACTTAGATCTTGGTAAACTTTTCTTCTATGAATCCAAAATTGGACTATGACTTTGGTGAACAAAACAGGGAACCTGTAACAGTGAAATGTGGAGTCCCAGGCTCCCTCTAGTGGATTAATTTTTTTAATGAATAATTCCTAATACATGTAAAAATAATAAGTAAAATTGAAATACCTAAATAGAGGAAATGAAATAGCAAAATATTCACGATATACATGATGCAACAGCACGATGTAGCAGTTTGGGCTGAAATACTTTGCAGACTAAATTGTCAATCGAAAATGTAAACAAAAATGATTTGTATCTTTAAAGTAAATAGTCACTTATAAGAAGATTATGACCACTGTTTTACTAGGGAAGTATTGTTGTATCATTGGGTTGCAGTAACTTTTGCCTATACCAGCAACTGAAAACAATTCAAAATAGCATGCACATATACTCAAGAAAAATCACCACAAGCAGATTATGAATATCTTATTTACCTATACTGAGAAAATAGGCATGAATCTATCTATGGATTGCAATATTTTCTACCAATTTGACAGAGAGCACAAACAAAAAGCATGTATCTAAGTGAGGCAGAAAGTCATTACAAGTAGATTGTGATACTGTTTTGCCTCTTTACTTAGACAATATTTTGTCTGTGAGACTTGCTGGCACATATTGACAAAAATAGAACATATAACAAACAAAAGTCATCAATAGAACAATTGAAATCTGTATTCTATTTGTACATTTGTGTATGACACATAAATTTAAGAATGATAATAAACAAAAGGATTAATTTACATGCGATGAACTCAGCAGCCTTTATACCACTGGACTATTCCCATTTTCTAGATATTCAACATTTAAATATTGAATGTCTAGAGAATTTTCATGTTTATTTAAACTTTTCAAAATACAAACAACCGTTAGTAATCACACACAAATTAATAGTAGACAACACAGCTTAGTAGATTATTCAATGTTTGGTATTATTCTCCACTCCTTTTCAAGTACTGATATCCTGATCAGTGACAATGCTAGCATAGGAATTAGTTCTACACCTTTAGATTTTTGAATGTTGACTTTTAAGGTAATGCTCTAACAAAGTTAGTAGTAGAAATTTCGTATACTTATCTGTGAAGATTGATTCAAATCCTTTTGATTTTTCCACTTTTCTTTAATATTTTTTTTATAAGAGCAAGGTTAATTAGAGGCTTCCAAACATTATGTATAGCCATAGTGGGTTGACTTATATGATTATTTGCCATTGTTATATGAACAGCTTCATTGAATTTTTCTCTTTGCATGTTTTTTTCTTGAATTTTCCCAATTGGTCATACATTCATTAGAATATACAGTCTGCTATGTTAGACTTATCATATTTCTTTTATAATCATTAATTTGTCTTATCTCAATTAGTATTCAATACAGCAATTGCCACTGCCAACTGGTGAGACCAATGTACTTTTTTCCACATTTCATAGCAGCAGTTTTGTTTTACAGCATTTCAAGTTTAGACTCTGTAAAAGTTCTAATTTCTAGAAGTATAGTGTGGCTTTGCAAAGCTGTTCTACTGTTATATTGATTTGATCTTAGAGACAAATATTTTTAAAAAAGTGAAGGAATGAGGAGAATTTGAATCAGTGCTCATAGATAAATATATGAAATTTCTACTGGCTGTTGCCTTTGACTAAATAGCTCAGTTGGTTAGAGCATTGATTGCCTTAAAATTTTGGATTCAAAAACCTAAATTAGTAAGTTTGCCTCCTAAGCTAAAATTGTCACTGGTTAAGCCAGCAACATCTGAAGAAGAATAGTGAATAATAGACCCAAAACATTGTGTAACCTACTAATCCATATTGTCTATGATTAATGTATTTGCTATTACTGACAGTTATGTTTATTTGAGAAAGTTTTAAATTTTTTACACATTCAACATTTAATGATAGCTAAGGGAAATAGTCCAACATATTATCACATCCAAATTTTTCTCATTTTTGTTTGTTCTTTTATTTTTAAACTTCTTCTAACTATAAATAAGTAATTTTTCTTACTATAAATATCCTCAGTATTGTTTTTTTGCAACACTGAAAACTTTTTTACTTTCACATAATAGATTATTTATCCCACTGCTCCTGTTTGTAACACATTCTACACATCTAATATTCTATTATAACAATGACCACAATTTTTGTAGAAATGTGTTGATGTTAGTGCTTTCTGTCTTTTCCTCATCTTAATTTCCTTAAGTTAGTGTAAATTCCTGTTATTAAGAATCTCTCATGCCATTGATCATTTTTATACTCACTATGTGTTTGAGTAATCATATTTCTAGCCTAGATTCCATTTTCTTTTTTAGCATTATTACTGACAAAATAAGAATGCAGTGACAACAATATACTTTATTACTTCCCAGATAATCAATAATGGAATAACCTTTTAAATATTAAGATTTACTATGATTACCCCCAAAAATCAGTGCCTAAAATATTTTCTATAGTGTATATGAAATTCGTTTTTTTCAGATTCTGTATCTCAACTCTGCCTCAAAAAATATAGAAAATATAGAACGTGGGTCACATGTCACTAATATCAATTAAAAGCATCTTGTATTTCTGCCTAAAAAATCATTAAATTCTATATGGTGTTAATTACCTTATCCATTAGAAGGACAGGCCCCCTGCAGGTAAATCGATTTGTACATTTTAAAAATCAACAAGTTATAAAGCTTAACGTTGTTCATGAATAAATTGAGAAAAGAAAGACTCCAAAAAGCAGTTTTCATGGCATTTGCTATATCAATATTCCACCCCCACAGCTAAATCAGGCAGATCACCTGCAGACAAATACTTATGCCAGAAATTACATACAAAACTCTCTATAATAATGATGTCAAAATAGCATCAAATGCCAATCACAATAAACAATATATTTTTTTTTTCTTGATGAACGAGTCTGGGTGAAAAATACTTTGAACAAATATGAACTCAAGCATGCATTGTATGCCATTTAAGTAAACAATTGGTTGCTGTTCATATGTCAAATGGGAAAATATTATGTAAACACGGTAACCAATTGCACAAGAATGCAATAACAGAATGTACTCCACAGTTGTTTAAAAGTAATGCCAAAGAGAATCCTGCTCAGGACGAAACTAAAAGTGAAACAGAAATCAGTACTACTGAGGAAGAAGGTCATAATAGTGAAGAAAATGAAATAATCATAGATGCTGAAATTAAATCACCTCCACGTGCAAAAAAAGTAAGAGAAATATTCCTTTCTGCTTGCATGATTATGTGTTAAGTTCAGAGAAAAAGAATAAAAAACTTGAAAGTTAAATCTCTGAACTTGGGGGAGGCATGCTAAGTCAGTGTGTGTATTCATATATATACACAATATATAATAATGTAATTATTTTTAAAATATTTTAATATGTGTGAGTATGCTAAAAGCATTCACATTAACTATTAATATTGTAAAATGAGATAACAATGGTTGTTAATTAAAGAAAGTAAAGACTAATTAGATTTAGAAATAATTAGTAACCGTAAGATAATATCAAAGTAGTGGAATGATAATGGGAAAAACTAAACCAAAAACTACCTCTGGGAATTTGACAATCAAGTTATTATGCAATTAAAAAGTAGATAACCAAATTGGCCACTTTGAACCTCATGTCATGGGATGACCAATGGAAATAGATATTGTAACACCCAGGACAGCAGAAAAAAACTAGAGACAGACTTGTGAGGTGAAGTACCAAGGATAGATGCATATTCCAGTGTGCTCTAAATCACATTACTTCACACTCAGCTCGTTTTGCAGAGAGGTCTATCTTTGAACATATCAAGGTAATCTTGGGATAATAATACAGAATATACAGATCTTGATTAGAATTTATGTAAGCCTTTGGGCCTTAATATATAATGTATTAACATGTATAGTTTATAGTGATGGAAATTATGTATTAATCAGCTATTATATTATAATTTGTATTTATCTATTGACCCTCTGATATGTATATATATATAAACCTATTAACTTCAATTACCATATTCATGGATTTCCGTATGTAAATACTTATACCTATTGAGTGTGGTAACTCTCACTCAAATCTATTAATCATCAGTTAAATGTTTAAAATTTACTGTAAGGATGCATTCTGTCTATGAATGATTGTTTGAAACAGTGTTTTGAAACTACTGTAGTGTAGAAATCAACAATTATAGGAACAAAAGTGATGCAATCACTATCTTAACACAATTACTCTTATATATTTCAAGAATATAACAAAATGACAAACTGTTTTAGAGAAAACCAAAGACTGATATATCATTATACATTTCCACAACAAATAATCCTGCAATGTGAAAACCTTAACAATAATTTGAATAAAAAAATATGGAAAGAAGTTTGCATTTTTAGCAAGAAAACGATGAGTAATAATGAAAAGAATAGGTTTGTGAATTTATCCACAGCCATGCAAATCAATGAAAAGACTTCTATTTATTATGATAATTATAATCATCAAGACAGTATAGAAAGAATTTTAAAAGATACCATTTTCAGACAAATTATGCAAACTTACAGAATATTATCTAATAAATGACAACTGCTGTAAAAAACTAACATTTTTAGACAAATGTTCTACGAAAATATTATCTGTCTGAAAGAAGAATAAATATCATACATGAGAAAAGAGAAAAATTAAAATTTAAGATGATTATCACATAGAACTAAAACAATAAAAGATAAATGTATTAATATTGTTTTAAGAAAGCATGTCAACAAAGCTCACAAATAGATGAAGATACAAGAAAATGTACCCAAGAATATTAATAACCCTATGAATAGTCTCTAGTATTAAATAATATTAAAATAGCATGTTCCTAGACTCAATGATAAATTTCACAGCATCATATTATTGGAATGCAACCTCAGTCAATGCACAATATATAAAATACATATTTAGTTTGAAGAAATATATGATTATTTTTGGGATATTGAATGTTCAGTTTTGAATGTTAATTAATTAAATCATTTAAAATAAAAAATATTAAAAAAACTAAATAATAAATATAATGGATAATTATCTAAAGACACACCCACAAAAAAGTTATCTAAAGACATTATAAAAGCGGATAAAAGAATTAGGCCCTTAAATTTAAAAAAGGTTAAAATTAAAGAAAACCGGAAATAATTTAATGGAACTTGAATTAGAAACAGTGGATCTTTGCTTATCTTTCAATAGCATTGTCAGCAATTCCAGATAAAAGCTTGCCTATGTATTAAGAAACTGCAATGAATTTCAAAAAATATTGATAACTAAGTGATAAATTGCAGTGCCTTAATTATGAAGAAAATAAATATCCCAAGAACATCTGTTATCGTGAGTGGCATTACATACTTAGAAAAATGTGCTTCTCCTGTTTCTTATAATTATACAAATCTAAAGTCATGCAAAATTTGTTATCTTAAACAAATAGAAGCCTATTTTTAGACAGCCATCAAAAATCTGTGACTAGCAAGCCAATGAGGTGGTAAAAAGTCACCAAACAGAATCATCTGGAAAGAGTAACCAAGAAATAAATGCATCAAGAAGATTAAAACAGTCGTTGTAATAAGATGTATCAATGAACAGAATAAGAATTTATTTTATTTATTTTATAAATTTTGTTATTTATAGTGTTTATATATTGAAATTATATATTCCATAAGTATATATTTCATTGATATATAGATTAAATATATTTTTGAGAAAAAAAAATTAATAATTTTAAAATGTGATGTCATTGTATGTTTTTAAAGTATATTATTATCATTAATTAAACATCTTATATATTCTTTATTTAAATAAAAATTAATTTTATAAAACTATAATTTAATCAATGTATTTATAATTGTACAAAATATGCTTTTTAATGAAACTTATTCTGTTGTATGTAAAAGATTAAAGCCTAAAGAACTGATATTACTATTTTACTAAGTGAACTGTAAATTACTTTAATTTTCTGTTCACACATACGGGCAGATTGGATAATCATTCCTTAAAAAGAAAAGTATTAAATTTTAAGCTCATAAAAATGAATTTCTAACTATATATGGTTTAATCTTAAGAAGATGGACATGTACTTACATGGATAATCTATTCTTTCATCTCCTCATCTAAAATGAACAGGAGTATTTTTCCAATCATCACTGCTGCAATAATTATTTTTTCAATTTTCTAAAAGTTCATCTTTTGTCTGTATTTAAATGGAATACCATAATAGACAAAATCACCTGCTTTTCTTTAGGGTTTCTATCAATTTCTTCAATTAATTGTAGAAGAAAACAGAAATATTACTGGTAATTAATTCAAAATAAATAAAAACAATTTATAAATAGTTATGATATATATTTAAATAAACTTTTTGATATAAATATTTTGATTTCTATAATTTTTAACTATTCATATTTGTTATCAGTTCTAAACATTATCTAAATTTATAGTCTGTTGATGAGATAGTTATTTAAATTAACATGTTAAAATATAATATAAATATAATAAATAATAATTTATTATCATTTACAAAAAGTATACTGATGTTTTATTTTGGTGCATGTTGTAAAATATATAATCTTATTATTTAGAATTACTTTTAAGTTTATACTGATGTTTAATTGGTAATAAATATTGTTTGTATATGGGAGTTAACTGTTATTACATATATTTATAGTTTGTATTATGTGTGATTGAATGTGTTCAGTTTGATATATTGTTGTTATCAGTTGTCAATTTTTATGGCTTCATTTACATAATGACTTAATTTTTAATAAATACTTTTTCATAAGATCATGGGTAAGTATGGCTCTAATGACGAAGTAGTATTGATATTTTGCATATGTGGTTTGAAGTGTAATTGTTTTTTTAATATCATTACTTTAAATATTTTCATATTCAATTTATCTTTATAGACATTGCTTCTTCTTATGAACCTCAGTGTACAGGTTACTGGATTACTAACATTTTATATGAATGCTGACTATGCTTAGTTTAGCTATATGTTCACTAGTCAATCAAATATGTATTGGCTGATATCAAAATGTAAATTTGAATATTAATGACTATTATAACATTATTATTTTTAATAAATTATTTTGTTTGTTAAACAGTGATTTTTGTTTATTTTATTATTGATAATTGCTTGATTAATAATTTATATAAAATTGTTTATACACTCAATATAACATAGCTGTTATACAATAGTGCCACTCAGTGCAAACCAGGGTAACCAATGGATGCCAGAAGGCTTGTGCATAAAGTCCCTATCTAGTGCCTTCATAAAATGTAGGCTATGTATGAGGTATGGATCCTCGAAAACGTTAAGCCAATAAACTTTAATACTAATTTATATCTTCTCTAATTAACAATTATATACTTTCATTAATTAGAAATATTAGATAATAATTTGATATATAAAAGAATTCTAGATTATCTAGTGGCACCTTCTGGCAAAATTAAATATTATATTTTATTCATTTCAGATGACTTTTTTTAAAATCATGGCTTTCCAACATTTGGGCTTTGATAAACTTAAACCTTGTGAGATAAGAGCATTTTTTAATGATTTAGCATATCAACTTTAGGAGCTATGATAAACATATGCCCTAAGAGTAATATTTTTTTTAAGATTTGGCATCATATCTTTATAGGTCATGACAAAATTATACCCAGAGAGATAAAATAATTATTTTTTAAAGATTTAGTACTTCTATAAGGAAGGCTTAATATAAAAGTGCCATACATTTATATCATATGTCTCTTATTTACTATGATTTCATCTTATTTATTAGAGGATTTTTTTAAGATTTGGCATCAATATGTAATGCTCTATATAATATAATGTACCCCAAGATATTTAAAAATAGTATTTTTTATATTTTGCCACCTTTAATGTATAAGGCACTATACAGAGATAAAGCACCCCCAGATATTTAAATATATAAATTTTTTATTATAAAATCATGACTTCTACAATGTTTCAGGACCATTGGTTTTGATAGAATTAGAAATAAGACTATGGTCCATTACAGAGTAAAGAATAATTTTTAAGATTATATTCAAATAAATTACATCTATTAGTTTTAATTAGATAGAAGTAAACCAATTTGAGATATTGAAAAGTATAATTGGTTTAAGATTATCACTTCCCCATTTGCTGGCTTCAAAATAAAAAAAAAACCTTATAGAATTTGAAGATTTAACTTTAAAATTTTAAGAGATGAAATAATTTTTGTAGTCACATTTTTAATATTGCCCAATATATTATCAATTTAAGCAACAAAGTCCTTGTAATTGATGTTTTGGATGAAAATAGAATATGTAATAATTAATTTATAGATTAAGGGATGGAAAGAATATTGGAATTTGTGTCTGCCTTTGAGAGATAACTAATTTTAATATTTAAATTTACTAGATTAATGGAATAAAATTCAAGTGGAAATAGTGAAAAAGAAAGTTGTTAGGGAAATGAAAATGGTAGTTGTATTTCAGAGTCATAAGTTGAGTTTGGAGAACCAGAAAGCTCTGAAATAACAGTTAAGGAACTTTTGACTGTAATAAAAAAAGATGAGTTTATAAAAATAGGTGAGAATAAAACAGATTATAGTATATTCAATATGGTTCATAATATGAATAGAATGAATAAAAATATGCTATGAATATGCTCAATGTTAGTGTGAAAGATTGTGTTACTAGCCAGTGTTTTGTGTGATTATAGATATATGTCAGATCACTACGAAAAAAAATACAGATAGAAATTTTAGAAACTGTAATAGAGTCAATGTACATGGTAAAATATATAATGGATTTTTAATTTATGCTTATTAATAATTTTTTTTATGGTACGATGTTAATAAATTTGTGTATAATTCTCCATAAGAACATCATTTGATTCTCTTTTATGAGGTACTGTTTAATCTATTCCTCAATTTATATATTTATTAAATTACAAATATCTAGTTCTTGAATTATATGTTTACTGATTTATATATGTGCTGATTTATAGTTTCATTGGTGCCTTATAAAAGCATGAGACTTTAGTAACTCTGATTTACACAATTAACTTGTGGATAAGATATAATAAAGTTATAATTTTATATATCAGATTTGCTTTATTAAAAGCAGTTAGTTGATAGAGCTTAATAAATTCAGGTACAAATACACAGAATTAAGTTTGTCCTTCTTATCTTTAATTATTATTCATTACATATTTGGCTAATCCAATGTGTGGCTTAATAATAATATTGTTCAACAAGGAATTTTGGCATTGCATATTTATATCAGTTACATGTGTTATTCAATTATAATGGTAATTTATAATAATATTTACTACTACATTTCTAGCCATCCAACAGTGAGACTTGATTAATATAAGTCTGAGTTATTTTACTGTTACAAATTTGTTCAACCATCTGTGGAGTTAGCAAAACCATTTATCTCAGATTATTGATTTACATTTTGTTCACCCAATTGAGGACAAAAACATAACCATTGTACCTGAGATTATTCTACACATTTTTGCTGTTCAATAATTGGGCTGATTAATATAGAAACATGAGAAAGTTAATCATAAAGAGGTAGATAAATATACAGGAATAAAATAACTACTCAATGATCATAATAAGTCAACATTATTATATTTGTTTATAATCAGTGTTATATTGGGTAAATTAACAATGACCCAATAGTTTTGTTGATGGATGAAATTTCATAGTTGGTTATTGAATTGTTAGTTTGTTTTCTGGAGATGAATGTGGAAACACACAAATTGACAAATAATAAAATTGTGAAGTATAACATGCTGTAGGAGTTATAAAATACTTTACATGTAAATGCATGAGAAAAGATCAAACAAAGACAAAGTACCAAATAGTGATACCTAGGGTTTTCAAGTTATAATAAAGGTGAAAATTTGTATTCATGATTTTAAAAGCACCAAAATATGTGCTGTAGGTAATAAAAGACCAAAAAAATATATGAGCTTACTAATGAATATTCATTGATGTTCTTGTATTAAGTAATTCTAAAATGAATAGGTAAATGTATTTGAAATTAATGTTGACTGTGCATTATTTCATATTTATTTTCTGGAAAATTGATGGAAAACATTTAACATGTTCTGTATGAGTTTATATCTTTTGGGCATAGTTAGAAAATTACACTAGATAGCAATGAGAAAGACCTGATATAAATTGAAATCAAGAAAGCATATGTTAGTTTGAGTAACCCCATTATGGATGCATAAATCAACCATGATTGAGAAATGATGCTCATATAATACCTTGTATAAATTAACATGTATGGTTAAGTAACTAAGTTTTAAAAATAATTATGTAAAACACAGTAGCAACATTCTCTATCAGATTTCACTCATGAAAATAAATATCTATACTCATTTTCAGTTTAGTTATCATAATTACATAATTTTAGAACATAACACTCTTCAACTTTAGAGCACACTTCACTGGGTTTTAAACAACTTATTGTGTTATCTGTACCATTATGGTTGCAGTTTCATTCTATTTTTGTCTATGTAACATAAATTTATCCTACCAAAAATATAATAATATTTGTATATAGTTTGTGGATGATAAAACTTTTTGTAAACACAAAACAAAAACAAAATTGAGTCCATGCTCAATGCAACCTTAATAAATAGTATTTTTTCATTCTCTGTTCCTAAATGGAAAGGTGAAGGCTGTTGGAGAACTTTCCCTTGCAATGATGATTTTAATGGTTCTTGTAATTTGATTTTTTATATGATAAGTTTTTTTTTCAGAATTTTTAAAAATAGTATGAATATTATTAATTGCATTTCAAGATATTGTTTATGTCTGCTTATTAATACCATACTAATATCATCTGCGATATTAGTCATCCCCCCTCCAGGAAAACGAAAATGGATTTCTTTCATATTAGTGATTTTGCCTGTTTTTAATCTATGTTACAGAATATAGTTCATTTTCTAAGTTTTTTTGCAATACAATATGAATTTATACTAATTACTCCAATTTATCTGTAATAATATTTGTTTTAAAATGAAGCTAATCTATGGTTTCAATATTTTTAAAGTCGTGCTCCTCACACACACACACACTACCAATAGTGAAGATAGACTTTTATAGATAATAAGAATATACAGTGCAACAAATAGCTAACATCTTAATACAATTTATTTTTTCGATTTTTAAAAGTCATTACATTTATACTGATCTGACAATATAAATTGTGAGTTTTATCATGCAGTTAAAAAAATACTGATAAATACTGTGTAGCTATTTGCATTGGCTATGACAGTAGAAGGGAAAAAAATCAACTTCTGACCAGAAAAATTTTCTATAATTTTGGTACAGATTGAAATCTCCGCTTGACTCCTATTAAGTAGATGCAAAACCGAAGTCATGTGACATATGAATGAATGATTGGCTGCTTTGAATAAGATTTAGAAAAAAATGTAAAGGAGTAGTACTAATGGCACATGCCAATTGTAAATGAAACTATAACATGAGATATGGTTGTCAGTGTCGTATTCCAGAGTGTCAGCTTGCCTGATGATAAATTGGTCTTATGGTTTCCTGACAAAGTGGGCCTTTTAAATTTTAGACAATATATTAAAATTGTTAATGACCTCTTAATAGTTTGAAAATGTATTAAAAGTAAGATTATATCAATACTAAATCTTGTATATATATATCTAGGATCCTTAACAATGGTCAAACATATTAATAAATAAATTTGTCCATAATGTTGTTTTCAAATAATCAATAATGATTCCAGAACAATTGAAATTAAATAACTATAAAAATAAATAAATATTTTTTTTATTCTTGAACCGGTTTTCTTGCACAGAATTTGAACCACCCAAAAAAATAATATTCAACCACTAAACATCACATGATCACCATTTCTTATGCTTGCTCATAACTGTTATTAAAACAGGCAAAACTCTCCATACAGTAGTGCCTCTCAGTGCAAGCCAGAAAAATCAATGGTGCAGTGCTCTCAGATCCAATGCCCCTCACTGATGAAAGCCACAAACTAGAAAGTAGTCTGGGAATATGGGATGAGTAGGCACTAGATAGAGGTTTTGTGCACAAGTCTTCTGGTATCCATTGATTACTTTGGCTTGCACAGAGTGGCACTACTGAAAAGAGAATTTTGCATGTTTTAAAGATAATTTTCATAAGTATATGCTGTATTGAAGCATGTTTAGCATTTAAATGATAAATTAAGATTTAACAGTAATTATATTATGGATGATAAATTCTGGATGACATATTTGAAGAAATTGTGTAATAAAGAATATAATATGTTTTCAGTTATCTACTATGTTAAATCATTTGATTAATAATAGTAAAGATAAAAATTGTTCCTAAGGAATGTTTTCACATTGTTTATTTGATTAAGTATCAATAACATAATTTCCCTTATGCTTACTATGGGAAATCCAGAGTGAACATTAATGTAAGACTTATAATAAAGCTAAGTTGTATCCTAAATTTAATGTCATCAGTGTTTTTGAACCAGAGATATTTATTTGGTTATGTTTTCTATCATAGCAAGATTAAAATGGTTGGAAGCGAATGCAATGTAAATTTAAAGAAGCTTGTTTTATTAATAGTGGAATAAGCACAATTAGAGTAACAATTTTATACCTTCCATGTGGTGACTTGATGTAAGTAATGTTTTTTTTAAAAAAAATTGTAAAACTATTGCATTTGATAAGAGTATTCAGCACCAAAAATGCATTTAGTTTATATATTTTATCAACCACTGTTTATCTCCATATTTTTGAAAGTAATATTTCTGTGATTGCATTTATTTTTTGTGACAGTTTTTTTAATACCTTATGCACCCAAAATGTACACTGTATTACTGTTTAATACAATGATTTGATTCAAGTTATGATAGGCTGACACATATGTTATATAGGCTTGGATTTTTATTATTGTAATTACACGATGAACTTTGCTGGAAATCCCAGGCTGGCATCAAGACATGGAGCTAGATTACACTTTACATTGAGTTATTGCATGTATTGCAAAGACAATAAATATTTTTCACTGTATTGGTATCAATTTGAGTATGTTTCATCAGCTCTTTAACCTGTGTTTACTATGTTTATGTGTTTTGTAAAAAAAAGTATGTATTTCATATTTTTATATACTGTATCTCTATGGCCTTTAATTTAAGTATAATATTTTTTTTTTCATTGTATAAATTTAGTATAAAAATACTAGATAGTAAATATATTTAAGCTGACATCTCATATAATAATACAATGCAAGTTCAGAAAACAATGACGTATTTAGTTATTCTACAATTAAAATTACTGTGAGAATTAAAATTGTTATTAATAATAGATAAGTCAATAAAAACATTTCCATTCATGTGTTATTGTGGTTGAGATTCATTTTCTAGCAAAAATACATAATACATTATGACAATTTATAAACAAAATGCAGAATCCAACAACACAATCATAGTTTATCATTATCAAATGCAAATATGCTTGATTCAATACTTAATCTCAGGACTACTGCCCATGTAAGAATGGAAAAGAAAAAGCATAAATATAGATCACTGAAACGCACACACACACAACAATAATCAGAAAATAGAAAGTAGTTAAATGGTACAATTCTACTACAGATTTTATAATATCAGAACAATCATTTAAATAATTGTACAATTCTGCAATAAATAATCAAGAAACAATACTTATGGTTATGGTACAATAACTTGGAAGTTACAAGAATAGGAAAGAGTTATTTTGAACATAAGGACAAATATAATAGCAATCTTTTCTCACCAATTGAAGACAGATATTTTTTCTGACTTCATTTTTCTAATATTTTTATAGTGAATCAGATATATCTTCTGGTATAAATGATTTCTGAAGCACATACTATAAATGAACCAATACAAAAAATGAAATATCCCATTGCTGCAATCTTTCAGTATCCATCATGAGAAATATGAACCATTTTTTCTTTGATTATTCATTTCAGTGTCTTGATGGTCTGTAATTTAGTATTTGTATAAGAACAAAATTATGAATATTTCAGTCCCAAAAAAAAGTTATCAAATAAGAAAGAAAATAGGTGTGTATGTTGTTTATATTGCTGGGCATTTGAATTTCTCAATACTTGTAATACATCACCTTATATATATATGATCACTAGATGGAGCTTTACCAATAGCTCCTAACAAGCTTTGTTTACATAAATGCCGAAAGAAATAGAATTCAAAATCTCTATCATTGTCACCACCTCCAGATCAGCTGGTTTCGAGCTTATTGAATCATGTCAGTGAGCCAATAAGCTCCAATAAGCTCGAAACTAGCTGGTCTGGAGATGGATGACAATGATAGAGTTTCTGAATTCTATCTCTTTCGGCATTTATGTAAACAAAGCTTGTTAGAAGCTATTGGTAAAGCTCCATCTAGTGTTCAAAAAATGCAAGCTTAAAGCAAGTTATGAAATTTATAACTTGTTTTGATTATTATATATATGATATAATTACAGGTGTGGGAACTGGTGCTTTGCTTTACACAAATTGATGACAATACATGTCTGAAATGTTCAGCAATTTGTCAGTGTGTGTAATGGTGTTATATTAGATATTTTCTTTTTGCTCTTTCACTAGTTAAAAATAAAAAAAATGTTGAAGTAGAGGAATATTGTTTTGGCAATAAAAAGATGTTAGGCAAGAACTTTTTTTTTATGGTCACAGAAAATTGGAGCAATTTTTTAACTACAATGCACTTGATGGCAAAATATGATTACAGTATGACAACTCACATTTCTGTAGTATAAAACAAGTTTTACACAAGTAAGCAAACATTTAGAATGACAAAGAAAGACTCAAAGTAAATACTTTTGTGGACTTGTTAACATACCTGAGCAAAACAATAACATGCTAGTCTAAATTATGAAGAATATGTTGCAAAAAAAGAATTAATTATGAAGTTTCTCAAGAAAATATTACCTTGGAGTTGATTCTACACAAAACAATTAATCCACCAATCAGTTCAATGTTATTATTTATTACGAGCAACTAGTTTCAGTTATGCCAAATAATGATGTTATAGCATCTTAGAATTGATTCCAAAAATGTTTATCGAATAATAAAGATGAAACTGCAAGCTATAATTGTCAGCATAATAATGGGCAAAGTAAAATTGCTGTCTTGGCTCATCCATGTTCATATATGATGTTATGCTCATATCTTGAATTTTGTGACAACTGAATTAACAGAATGTTAGAAGCAATTTATTTTTCAAGGTATGCCAGAATTTAGCAACTTTTGTGAAAAAAACATCACAAGAAAATGTTGAAAACATCTAGGATAAGAAATGAGTAACGCTGATCATGAGACAAGATGATTAGAAAATTATAATGCTGCAACAACTATATTTGGATATTTTAATGATGTTGCTGTCATTACTTTTGTAAATATTCTATTGATATACTTCAGTGATACAGAATTCAGAAAATTTTGATAACAAAACAAAACAAGAAGTGAATGTTTTATTTCAAAGTCTTTTAAAATTTGAAACAGTACTGGCAAAATTTACTTACTTGTATATATTTGAAAATACAGTCCAATTATGAAATTATTTACAGACCAATGGTTTAAATATGTTTACTGCATAAAGTATGGTAGATTCAGCTACAACAAAGTTGAAACAAAATAGTTGAGAATATTTGATATCATTCACATCAAAGCACTAGAATTTGTAAATAAATGTAATAACATTTCAGAAATCAAATACGGGTGAAAATTAAACATTGGAAATAAATTATTTGGAAACAATATTGTTAGATAAGAGGTAGAAAAAGAAAAAAAAGAATAATATTATGATCCTATAGATGATAAAGAAAATTCCTCAGATTCTCAAACTGATTTTTGAGATAACGTATTTAACGTAATAAAATACCTTGTATTGATCAACACTAAAAAGGGTATAAAGATTTGTCCTTCTTAAACCCAACACAATTTAAAATTATTGAAAAGACAAACTTTGAAGATGAAGCATTGGAAAGTACTAGTAAGCTATCGCCACAAATCAGGAAAGATCAAATAATATTGAAATTGTTTTATTTGATTTCAAACTTTTATATATAAAAAATATTGCTTAATAATGATGAGAACCTGGATTCCAGTTGCAACAAGGATAAAATTTGTGGCACTTGCCTATTGTGGGCACTAAAAACTCTGGCATCCAAAAGACTTTATACAATGCATATGATAATTTTTATCTGTCTAATCTTCTTCACACTAGCACTTATTCAAATCCAATGTGAGAGGGCATTTTCAAAGCTAAGGATTACACAAACCTGATTAAGAAATTCATCTGAGAATCATAAATATTATCTATTGAAAATAAATCGTTAGCTAAATTGGATACAGAAGCAGCGATTGATAGATTGACATAATCATCTAGTGAATTTAAACAAAAACTCTTAATATAGTGAATTGCAATATATAAAAAAGAAGTTTCGACTATTTTTTTTTTTTTTTAAATTTTTTTTTATTTTATATAAAGTGTTACAAATGAATTTCTCTAGACAACAAAAAAAAAATCTAGAATAAATTTACATTTTTAATAATAACTTCCTGAGTGTTTTGATGAATTTATTGTACTAAGAACCAGTCCATGTGGATAGGTAGATTTCTTTAGGTGCAAGAAGGTTATCTTTTTTTAGAATAAAATTAAATGTATTTTTAATAAAAAGTTGTGAGTCCAATGGAGAATTGGTTATAACTATATGATATCTAAGTAACCATATTACATGGTTAATAAATATGCATCTTCTGATATTGCAGAAATTACCCATTTTAATATTATGAATCATATCAAAGAGTTCTGGATTGTGATTATTGAAATAATTTTGAATTATATATTTTGCTTCTCTTAGTCCCGAGCAAGAAACAAGAATATGATCAAATGTTTCACTATCTTTTTTACACAAAATACATAAAGAATCAATCCTTTTAAATCCTCTATTTGAAACAAGGAAATCGTTGGTAGGAAGTGAAGATAGATTTATTCTAATGATAAAATCAATATATTTAGGCATTAAATACCATTTTCCCATTTTATTAAAAAGATTGTTATTAGTCACTTCAAGATAACTAAGGAGGGCATATCAGCTGAGGATTTCATCATTTTAAACGTGTCCCAATATGTGTGTTTATTATTAAAAAAAATTTCATTTAAATCCATTTGTTTATCAATAAGTGAGATGAAAAGTTATAGCCATTTTTTTTAAATATTTGGGGTGACCTATCTGTGGGAATGATTGTGTCAATAATGTTTTGGTAATTAAATTCAATCTTGATGTAGTAGAATAAATTAAGTATATTTTTAATTAGTAATGTATTAATTGAATGTAAACCTAGGCCATTAAGTATTTTGGGATTTTGCATTTTAAGCATACTGATACAGACCACTTTTTTTTTTTTTTCCAAAGGAGGCCAGAGCACAATGAGTTAATTTAATTTGCTAAGTGAATTTTTTAGTAGGGTTAAAAATCGGTAAATAATAATTAATTCTTCTGAAAACAAGAGAATTTAGTAAAAGAACTTTATCATATAAAGATAAGTAAATGCTTTTTAGAGAATCTATTATTTTTGTTGTTGATATAATCAGTTTGTCTTGTAACATTTTCCTCATTTTGTCTGGTGAAAGGTACAGTGGTATACCTAAAAAAGATTGAGGTTTTGATGAGAAACATGCAGGGACATTTCGACTATTTATTAATGTATAAAATGTTCAGTACAAACAAACTATTCAAAAGAAAAATTAATTAAAAGTTCTGTTATAACAATCTGTATTTAAATTTCATATCTGCTGCATAATACCAATAATACATGCAGTAATTTATTAAAAAATATAAATTTATTTCACAAAATTTTTAAATTATATCTTTTGACCACAGTATGTCATAAAATTTTTATTTATTTATTATAAAAATTAGATGATGGCTTTACAGTTGCAGATCAGCCCACTTTGCCTTATGGCAATCAATATTTTTTAGACCCAGTCTGCCATTGATATTGATCACCATTTCATATGAGAATAGCCAAGAGCAAACAGAATTTCTAAAATAATTTTTAATTAGATTAATTGGTAAAGATACAGCGCACAAATATTTGAAGAAAAAAAGGATGAGAAATACAGTTCAACAATGAATATACTTATATAAAAATTAGAATGAATATTCAATATATATATATTCAGTGTGTGGAAAGAATAAAAAAATATATACATAAAAATAACAAAATATTATAAGCGGTCAAAATAAATTAAAATAGTATCAATATAAAATTATCATTAATTTTGAATGTTTTATTACTGGAAGTTCAAAAAAAAAAAAGTGTTAGCATGGGACCAGCGATTCAGAAACTGTCACTCTACCATATATCAAGTAGGGCAATAGTGATTTATTATTTAAGAGTAGAGCAAAAAAATTCGAAACTATAGAAAGAAACCAAAAAAACGGAGGAAAGATTTAAATTTGTTTGAATATGGGTAAAAAAAATATAATATTTACTACATAAATGTAGCATCTTTAGTAATGAGAGAAGAAAAAATGATAATATTCTAGTAAGATGATTTTTTTTTTTTTAGGATGAGAAATTAGGAATAAAATAATACTGAAAAAATTAAGAGCCTTTCGGGAAAATGGGATAAAAAAAAATGTAATAAGAATTTTAAAAATTCATATTATAATGTAATATTAATTAATAATCATTAACTGTGACTTAAGTGGAAAAAAAATCTACGGTTCGTCGCATCACATCTCCACCTACAACTCGAAGCGTAAATATAAAATCTAATGTACTAAATTATTTGTAAAAAAAATTTTCCCTGTGTAATATAGAATAGTGAAACATGCATTTGAATATAGAAATGAAATAAAAAGAATGAATATATTAAAAACTATAGGGAAATAAGGAAGAATTATATGAATATAACTGACAAGTATAAAAAAAGAGAGAGAGACAATAATCGTAAAATAAAGACATTCCAAATTAATTAGTTTTTGTAAGATAAAATTAGTCATTCTATCTAATTTAATTTATAGCTTTAATCTTTATTATTTTTAAAGTAAGAGACTTTATATACATGACAATTTAAATTACGTTTATTTCACTTCGCAAATGTTTAAAGAACTCACGTGATTACAAATAATAATTGTATTATTATGCTTTTTGTTATTAGAATACTCAATGACCTTTCGGATATCTCGTGTAATAATTCACAAAATCAGACAGTTATTGCGGTTATCGTTTAAAATATTAAATTATGGAAAAGATTTCAAAGTTTTACTGGTTAAATATGTAGACATTAAATACAAACTTTAATATTTTAATGTAAGCGTTTAAAAAACAAACTTCCAGCAACAAGAATTTAAGTAATTAAGAATTGTGAGTAAGAAGATTATGTAATCTTTTTTACTCGTAATTATTGCGTGTCTCACCTTAGGCAGACGATTAGGCTTTTCTTATCGCTTGCTTCATGTTTTCAGTTTTCATAATTCGTTTAGAAAGCTGTATCACGTTAATTTTTAGGTACAGTATACGTAATAATATAAAGAAAAATTAAGTAACTGTTTATAACTTGTAACATTTTATAAAGAAGCTATGTGTAATATGCCTTTTTAATGCCTTTCGAAACCAATTTATTTGCATATCCATGGGTAGAGATAAATACAATTTTTGATCTAGTTTTAGAGTTGAAAGTTTAAACTGTATATGTTTATGGAAATATTGAAAATACATTTTATCAGTGTGAAGTCTAATATAAAAGTATATATATTATTATGTTACAGACGGTGTGGCCATATTTATAAATCTGTGACCACTCGATGGTATGGCAATTATATAATGGTCAGGTCATTGAACTACTTAATTAAATAAAATATTGCATCCTTCTGATGCATGCTTACATAAAGCATTAAGTTAAGTTACTAGATAGTGATTTCTATATTAACATTCAGTGAAATTTTATTTACCATCAAGCAAAGCCACATGTCAAATTATCAACTAGACATTTCATTTAATTCATTCTCTCTAGAACCAATATTGATTTACATATCATTGTCACAGTCTGGATTCCGATTGATTTTATAGAGAAATAACCCCCTTTAGTCTTTCCCTTTGCCACTGTTATGCACAAAATAAAATCACAGCATAGTACATGAAAACAGAAAATAAATGAGTACTCCATTACTTAAATATAGCATAGACACCAGTAAAAGTTGGGAAATTTAATCCGAACAATAAAGTTAATTTCATGGATAGCTTAAGCAAAATTAATTTCAGTAATAATATTTGATTCAGTAAAACATAAATAATGTATATACATAAATAGATTCCTAAATAGACATTGATGGATTTGGTTATTTGTATGTCATATTTTCTTTGATTGATTCCTTAAAACACAACACATGATGCATGAAACCATAATAGGACAAATAATCAACACATTTAAGATTCAGTGTACTTTATGTATGTTAAATAAAAAAAACACAAATGGTTTAAAGAAAACGACAGAAAAGATAAAAATGTAATATTTTTATGCATTACAATAATTTTTTTTGTGTGTAGTTTTTATAAATTAATATTAAAAAAAAACTTTTATGTAGTTCATTTATATTCTTTAAATGTTTTTATTTCTGAATAATCTAAAACCTTATTCTTTATTAAAACAGGGAAAACTCTACATAAATAGTGCCACTCAGTGGAAGCCAGAGTAATCTATGGATTCCAGAAGACTTGTGCACAAAATCCCTATCTAGTGCCTACTCATCCAATATTCCCAGACTAGTTTCTGGCTTGTGACCTTCGTCAGTGAGGAGCCTCGGATTTGAGAGCACTGCCCCTAGATCTTAGGATCTAATGCAACTTTTCAACAGCCATTTATTTCTATTTAACTTCAAAACTATGAGAATTAAATTAAAAATACAATAACATTTTCAGTCTAAGCTCATTAGCTTATATAGTCATATAGGTCTGAACTCGGTTCAGTACACAGATATTTTGGAATCTTTGGTTCTTTAATAACCATAGCCACCACTATCCTATTAGGAAGGATTGGTATTAAATCACTAAAATTACATGATCACCATTTCTTATGCTTGCTCATAACTGGTATTAAAACAGGCAAAACTCTCCATACAATATTGCCACTTAGTGCAAGACAGAGTAATCAATGAATGCCAGAAAGCTTATGCATAAAATTTCTATCTATTGCCTACTCATCCAATATCTCCAGACATAGTTTTCTAGTTAAGTAGAGATAAAAGGTGACTGCTGGATGGTTGCATTACATCCTAAGATCTAGGTGTAATGGTCTCATATCCAAGGCTTTTCACTGATGAATGCCACAGGCTAGAAACTAGTCTGGGAATACTGGATGAGTAGGCACTAGATAGGAATTTTATGCACAAGCCTTCTGGTATCCATTGATTACTCTGCTTGCACTGAGTGACACTACTGCATGGAGAGTTTTGCCTGTTTTAATAACAGTTATGAGCTAGCATAAGAAATGGTGACCATATGATGTTTAGTGGTTTAATAACCTAATTCTTTAGTTGTTTATTTTCAAAAAAGAAAACCTACAACTGCCCATTTATTTTTAATTTTTCTATATGCTCCACATTATTAATATGAAAATTCAAAAACAAAATCAATCAATGACAAGTAATAAAAGGGTTTTGAATTACACATTGAATTTATAATAAATTAATTTGTAAGTTGGTATTTATGTAGTGGTTTTGTGTGAAATCTCTTTTTCTTGAAAGAAAGTCTTCAATTTATCAATTACTTATCCCAATATCGTTTTATGAATCAACTCCATGTGTTAAAGAATCACTAAATGTAAAATTAATGTAGATAATCCACAACCAGACAGATATTAGCAGTCTGATTTATATTTCTACATGGATTATTTTTATTCTGACTTAATCAAAAATGAATAAATTTGGTTAGATAAGAAGGATATTTAAGTCCACATGATGTATAAATTACTATATACAGGACATATTGTAATGGTCAAAACATGTCTATCTTGCCAAACACACTGCAGAATTTAAACCCGGGACATAGAATTCAACACTAGGAGGGTTACCTCCCAGAAATCCCAAGTTCAAATCCAAAGTCCAAACTCCACAATGCCCTCTATGTGATAACACATTTGATGCTACTAATAGTATAATTTCATGCCGGTGCCAGTGATCAGGGAGAAAACAAAAGACTCTAAATCTAAAATAGCCCTAGGTTCATTTAACAATAACTTATAGATGTGCCCGAGATAAACCCACTATGGTATGTTACTTAAATTGCACCCCGAATAAAAGAGAAAAGAAATAAATTTACAAATAATATTTTAATAATTAGACAATGGAAAATAGTTTAGTTATACAAATTGGATAGCTATATACATAAATGACAAGATGGCTGATACCTCGTACTTGGGTTCGTTTAGATAACATGTCTAAAATATAGTGACACGGTAGGCATATGTGAGTCAAGTAAAGTCTAACAGAGTTTGAATATTCTAAAATATTTATAATTGGAAACTTAAATGGAGATCGAGAGTCGCTCGCGAAGTGATTAACTAGATTATAAGATCGAGCTATACTGAACGGACTTGAAACTCATTTAACTAATAGAATTCTGTTAAATAATTCATAAGGGAAATGTACGGTGGTGCCAGCGAGTATATGCCGAGGAGGGGTGCAGTTTATGAGTATGCAACTTTAAAATATGACGAAAGGTGTTGGCATGGATAGGCATTTCGCCTTTTATTTGGGACATCTCTAGCCCACTCACAGCTCAAGCCTGGCCTGCACCCAGGAGCTTCGTAACTGTGGGGACGTATGCGAAATAATTCCCATGTGCCATTATAGCACTGTACTGGGAACCGCGGAGTAAAATAAGGGGAACGGATTTAACCGATGATGACCTTTGCCAATGGTAAGATTCCAGCACCCAAGCATATTTACTAGCAACACAGTTTAATTTTAAAAGACTTAGTAAAACAAAGGGCAATTTATTTAGGAACAGAAATAGCTCACTCTCAAATTTCATATTTTATGGCCAGCAGACTCTCAACAAAACTTAGAGAAGTGAATACTTATTTAACAAAATTATTATACGCAAAATACTTTAAAACATATATAAAACTACTTTTAAATATATATAAACGATGGGAGGGGGAAAATGCGTGTTTGCAGTTTAAATAAACTAAGATGGCAACTACACATTAATTAACTTCCCTACATTACTCGCATTTGCCTAAAGAAATTAATTAGATATTTCATTTCAACATATTTAAATAAGACATTTACAATATATATAGAAAATCAACCCAAGCACAAGTTCAGCATGCATTAGAAAAACGTTTAAATAAATACATTAAGGAATATACAAAATTTATTAGCTATAGCTTGAAGTTTTCCGAGATCTCGGGTTGATTTTAATTACCTCGTTCTTTAAATCCGTCCGTGAGCATTTCCAAATTGGTAACAAAGTTCTTTAGTAAAATTTAGGATTCTTCTTGGTTCATTGTTCCGCAGCAGCAGTTAGTAGATTTCAGGAGCAGCATTTCTTTGGGCTGGTTCAGTTGGGCTTGATGATATGGTGACAGGACATCGGATAGAATGACGGACGGCCAAGGCACTGGATCCCGAGGGAAAAACAGCCTACTGCCCCGTTACCCTGTCATTCTGAGGTTAAACGATTTTAAAACTTGTTCTAAACTAACCAACAAGCCGGCCAGTCCGATAACGCAAATCAAAGCTAATAGCAAAATCAGTTTTAGAAAATATAACTTCTGCTGTCACAATATCAGGCAGATTAATTAATAACTCTCTAATAATTTAATACAATCAATCAGCCCTATTTGTATGCTCTCCCTGATTACAATCTAACCTTGCGGTGATAAAATCCGTTCGTTAAGTTATTAATACATTTGAAAACACAGACTGCATGTTTTTAATTAAAATCTGTTCATAAACACTGTTTTAATCTTATGAAATCTACCAGTAAAACTGGCACCAATATGGTTAAAATTAGCCACTATTGTTCTTTCCCTACCCTCACTGATTTAAAAGAAGATGACATGTTTTTGAAAACTAAATAACACTTTACATTTATAAAACTCTCTTTTTGAATTTAATTTCCAGAAATATTTATCAGTGATATTATTTTATTAAAGGCAAATAATTATAGCGAAATAACATCACAAAATAAATCGATTCAAAACAACAACTTTTAAATAAAATATTTTCATAAATTTTAAATATTATCGCAGTATGTGTGTAGATGAGAATATGTGACCTACTTTACTGTACAAGCATATACGTAATATATACTTGACGGTTTGAAAATAAAACCGTTTAAAAATAATTTTAATTATTATAAAACCCTGGGCACCCCATTAGACATATAAATTTAGGCGGGATTTCGGTAAATATACCCAGTACACACACAATACGATAAAATTAGGGTTTTAAATAAGGCATGAGGGTAGGAAACAGGAAGGCAAGGTGAAACTAAGATTGGTAGGGCATATCTTACTGTTTCAATATATATTTGTATATTAATAAAGAATAATGTAAACACTTTGATTCACAAATATATGATAAAAATACACAAAATGAACTTAAAAAAATATCAATAATTATCTAAATTTATATTATTATTTTTTAAACAATACAATTAATACATATATAAAATTAGAATAATAATAAAAAATTGATAAATATCTACATCTTTGCATTTGACAATTGTTTTTCTTTGAGTGCATTCATATACATATATTTATATTTAACAGGGGATATAGTGCATACTAATTTTTGATTATTTGTTTTCCTATAAATAATTAAGCTTAGATATTATAGTATATAAC
>JAQFVV010013898.1:0-65102 GCA_028023455.1 Epiperipatus broadwayi
CCCTTATTTCTAACATCATATTATCTTTCATCTCTAACATTTGTTGAGCTAAACTATCTTCCATCTTTTTAAAATTTTCCTGGGATATCATACTGGCTTTCATCTCTAACATTTGTTTAGCTTAATGTTCTTTCATCTCTAACATTTGTTGAACTAAATGATCGGAATTCTTGTTTATTGCATCAAGCAATTTGGAGTAATCAAATGCTCCTCTCAATGAGACATTTTCTGACTTACTGTCTTCTTTATTCACAAAGTTCATAGTTTCATTTCCCAAATCTATATCAGGAGACAAGACAATCACTTCTGGAAATAATATTTCTTGGGACCTGCCCAAATCTTCATCAATATCAAACTTTTCCATTGTACTTTATATTTTTACTTATTAATATTCACAGACAAAAACTAGGTACATCAGCTTCACTCCCCCTCCCCAATCAAACAATCTAAATTTTCCATCATCACTTACAAATACTTCAAGTTATTCTAGTATGTTTAGTCGTGTTATTTCATGCAACATTCGGATTCCACATTTGATAGCAAAATTATTGTACTGTATACTCTGATAATATCGATCCAAACATTAATGAGTTAGCTGGATAAAATCTCTGTATTCACCTACACTCATACTATACATTAAAGTGACTTCTGTATAATACTGAAGACAACACAAATTTTAATAAGTATGATTATTAAGTTAAGTTCTCTGCACCATTCAAGACTATAATTGATATTTACAATACCACACAACTTTCATTTATCAAATTTGGTATGTTGGTTGTCAAACTATATAATCCTATCAGACCTACATCACTATAGTTATCAAGCCCACAAAGCCATAACTTGTCTTATCTATGTCACAATATATCCATACATCATGTGTTGGGAATCCAGAAACCAACTTCATATCTAATCATTGTGACTTGACACATCAAATATCAACAACTAGCACTATAATTATCCACCATTAATTAATCATGCAGCTACATTAGCACACCAGAAAACCTACTATAATCATCATCATTGGGCCTAATGCACTGGACAACAAGAACCAGTTCTACAGTTAATCATCTATTAACCAATCAGGCCACTATGTTGCGCCAGCAAACCTCACCAGGATCATCATCATCAATCAATCATGCCAAGTTACCCAATCATCAACCAATCAATGTCAATCGATGTCCAAAATTGGCACACCAGAAAATGTTAAATAATCTGAAAAATATACTAAACTACTCAATGCCAAGACATCTAGGGACCACAATCCAACCCAGACTATGTGTAGCTCCAGTACATATCGCACATCCACATTGGTTACCGGAAAACCTAGTCCAATCATCATCATTGCACAATTGATTGAGCTACCACATTCATAAAACAAAATCCATATTGCAATCTATCTATTGAGATGTCAAATATATCTCAAGCCACATGATGGGCATCCAGAAAACATAGTCTATAATCATCACCACTGTGACCAAACATATGCCCATCAATCCCAAAATATGTCCACCAGACCACAATGCATCTACTGATGTGACAATGCATCTATCAAGCCACCAAGTTGAAGAACAGAAAATGTACAATTCATCATCATCAATAATCAATCAATCAAACCAGGCCATGTCGAGGCGACTGAGGCCATGTCGAAATCACCGAAGCTATGTCAGAGTCACCGAAGCTATGTCTGCCCCACAATGGGTGAACAGAAAATTTACCCTATAACCTATGCTCCCAACACCGCTCATATACCTTACATGAGCGAAATGCTCAGGCGCCAGTTCTATTAATAAATAGAACAATATAACAAAATATATAATACAAAATTATTACTGAGACTCTATATTTAAGTTTATGTTCAGCTCAGCTCAGTGGGAGGCTATAGGAAGTTCATAAGATATATGACAATAAAAACATAAAAGAAGAAATATTACAAAACATTTAATATAATGTAAATTCCTTTGTTAATTAATTGTATGATAAAGAATCATAATGTTTATTTGGTACAGTCTATTAAAATATACTTTAAACTTAATTTCTTCCTTCATCCAAGTATAACATATATCAGCTTGCTATAATTATAATCCTAAACTATTCTATGACTTGGCATATTATAATCTAAACATCTACTTTAATGCCAATCAAGAAATAAACAATAAGATCTCAGGGAATTTTAACAAACACAGTTGAATTAAATAAACTACATTGGCCCATAAGTTATAATTCTAAAGTATGATAAAATGTAATGAAACAAATTGACTAAAATATTTTACTGTGTTTCAATAATAAGATAATGACAGAAATAGGGTATTTTAATCTCATATCATCATCTAACAAATATACTGACTTGGCAACCTTTCTAATACGTTTATCAAGTGGCAAATGTTCTTTTATAATGTTTGGATTAAGAAAAACAATATTATCAGATACCAGCAGATTCAATATTAAAACTCTAAAATAATATATCTATTTTGTAATAGATTTATGAAATGTGGAGATGTGGAAATGGAAACACAAATGTACACAAGAATAACTCAAGACACAGTTTTTAAGATTTTAAATAACTAAAACAAATCATTTATTACAATAAAATAAACTTGGTTAACATGATATTTACAAATGGAGTATTTGTCTTACAGATTTTTAAATTATCAAATAAACTTTGAGCATCAGTTTGGGATTATCCCTACTATCAAAGCAAATTAATAACAAAACTTAAATATCCTGACTTTTAACACATGCTTTGCCTACATGTTTCATCTACATGACAATAAATAAATAACATGTTATATTATTAGCACAAAAAAAAAATACTTTTGAGAGGGTATTACTCTTGATTAACAAAATAAATCAAATTAATAATATTTGGCTCTCAACAAAGCAACTTTCTCTAATTGACTAAATAATCACTTTCAATTACGTATACCTTTCATGCATAGTAACAAAATCATGTTTATTCTGATGATTTGATGATTTATAACCTTTATTTAAATAATTACTCTGTATTTTAAAATATTTATCTCCCATTTTAATCTCAATACTTTATACTTCTATTTAAATGAATGTAATGTATTTCAAAAGCATTTATTTCTCATTTTAATTTCAATAATTTTATACTTTATATATGCGATATTATTTATATTACACGTGTGTGTGCACGTTCAAGCAGCAATAATACAAAACAATCTTTTCTATAAACTCTCCATTCATTAAGAAAATATACAATTATTTTATTTCGGACAATTTCGTAATTCATCACTGAAATAAGACACTAATACTACATCAAGAATTAATCTAACAATTTATCTGGCCACCTATTAATTAACACATAGCTATATTTTCATGATTATACATACTATACGTTATAAGGGAAATCTACATGAGGAGCAGATAAACTCTTACTGATCATTTCTACAATAATTCATCTACTTCTAAATACATTATTGGTGGGGACTTTTCCCTCATCACCAGGCTCTAAGAAAACATCACTTCAAAATATCATTTAATTATACGCATATAATAGCAACTAGGCTCTACTCATGGAAAATTATTAACATAGACTAAATAAGCAAAATCTTTTATCCCTACAGACATTATAATACAATCAGATTTCTTTCTATTCCCATAGCTTTTCTAAATATTGAACATTATAAATACACACTGGCAGATAAATACATACAGATAACATACCAATCCATTCAACTCAGTAGAATACGACAGCATCCAAAATTTATACATAAAATATTCACAAACTGAACTTTATCAAACAAATGTCATAATTGTGCAAAACAAACACACACCCGCGAACAAAATATATAAAATTAACTCTAAATTACATACTATGCAGGCATCATGGTAATTAAATATTGCATTAAGGTATAACATTTAATTCAAAATAAACTTTAGGTTACTTTTAAAATTTAATATTTATAATTATTACGAACGAACTTTCTTTCATATCTTGCAAACTATTTCTATTATACGTTCATTGATTAAAAAAAAAAAATTCTCACTTTGAGATAATAAAGTATGCAAAATAAATATAAACCTCTCTAATAATATATTTAAAAAAATATTTCTTTTTTTTAATCTTCGTAAAAGAACAGTAAGACCTATTTGAACACAATCAATTTTTACCAGCGTATTACTCATTTGGATACGCTTCAGAGATGGTCTTGAAGGTCAAAATAACCCAAATTATAAATAAACATAATAATAAATAAGCATATCTACCTATCATATACATTAATTATGACAAGCAATAAAAAAAAACAAAGAAAAAAAGGTTATTAGTTTTGTAACTTAAAATAAAAGTTCATTTGCAAAGCTCTGTTCCAGGTTTATGAAACAATATGGGACACATTCCAAACTGAATTTAAATTAAAATAAACTGCTGTAGGATAACCAAACAAATATAATCATGCTTAAATAGGAATCAGCATCTCCAATGTTCATAACAAAGTTATTTGAGTTACTATATCTTACATAAGCAATCAATTTACCTTCTATATTATACTGAAAATATAAGACATTCTCCGTTGTAGTTCCAAATTAAATACGCAATTATCCTTAGTATTGTTCTGGAATAGCATTTGACACTTTATAGTCTATTATATGCATGGTTTATTCTTTAATATTGTCAATTAAGATACCATGTTTCCTTAGTAATTCGTCAATTAATAATACTTTGTTTTATTTCCATCTTTATCAAAGAGAACAAAAATTACCCGCATTTCTATCCTTCCATTTGATTTAAGCAAATACTTAATTTGAAGTAGCTCACATTTTATTTCCTTCATTTAAAATACGTATTATTTTCAGAAATACCAGACAAACAAATACTGTCATCTCTTTATGATGAATTAAAACATGGCATGATTTATCAAAATATGCATATCCTTAATTTTATGTTTAATCCTCACAAAAACATAACATGGAAAATAGTGAAGAATTAAAATATATTCTGTAAAATAGTTCTGCATGTGTTTTTCAGATATATTAAAAAACACATGTTGGTTAATGATACAACAATAATATTCATGCAATTTATTCTTATTTAAAATGACAAGTGAAGTTATGTAGACTGAATGTTATTAACATACATTTTTAAAAGAGCAATAGTTATGAAGGGGTTAATTCAACATCTTTAAATCAAAGAGAGTAAAGTAAACTGAGTACCTTTTTAAAATTTAGAACTGCATTCTAAAATTGACTTTTCCCATAATAAATTTTTAAAGATCTTTTCGAAGTTTTACTCCAAAGTCTTTTTCTAAAATCAATTTGACTTCAGCAACTGGTTTTACTTTCACAATAATGAGCCACTGTTTTTGGTTACAATTACATTACATAATAAGCAAATTTTCCACTGGAGATCTTTGTTAAATAGCTCTCTTTAGCAAAGTTCATTTCCTTCCACAAGGTTACTCCCACGCTTCTCTTCTAGCTAAGCTAATTACATATTCAAAAAAATATTTTTAAAAAAAATCACTTTGATTTTTAGAATTAAAATCAAGATAAAAAAAATAATAAAATAAATAGCTTTTACAAACTTGAAAGAAAAATGAATATTAATTAACTGTTAAACAAAAATGATTAATAATTTATTTAATTTTTTAAAATAATCCATTGATTCAACTATCTATTAATCATTGGAAAAAATATATATATTTGTTAAATTATTTAAAATAACTACTGTAATCTAAATGTTTTTATTGTGAATGTACTATTGTTTGCTGTTATTAAAGACGAAAATGAAATGAAACACAATACAGACATATATGCATGCACATGTACTGCAACCTAAATATTAAACTATCTTAACTAAATATAATTGAAATGGCTATTAATTGTTGACAAAAGGATAAGTATTAATGAATAAAGAATTATGAAACTATTCAACCAATACTACAATAATATAAAATAACTTTGCATCTTTCTGACAAAATGTATTAATTCCATTAATAAACAACCCCTCTTCCTTACATTAAATACCTCATTAACCATACTAATAATAATGGATTCTTATAAAATGGTCAATAAATTGAATAAGCAACCCATATCTAAGCTTTAAACAATCTCCAGCAAAAAAAATTAAATTTCTAAGGTTATTTCATTTTTTTAAAATATAATATAACTATTCGTTTAAGATACAAAGTATCAAACCTTTGTGCCCATCCAGATGGTCACTATATATATATATATATATATATATATTATAACAATAGTCATATATATATATATATATATATATATATATTAGTAACAATCAGTCATATATCACATGACCTATATAGCTTGTATTACCAATATGTAATATATAAAGAGCATGCTAATAGCTCTAAACAAGCTTATTTATTTTATTTTTTATGATAAATGCTACAAGAGAAAATATCTGAAGCCTTTATCTATGATGGTGCCCATCCCCAGATCAGTTTCGAGCTATGGCTCTCATCAGTGAGGGACTAGGACATTAGATTCAAAATAACTCAAGCCAAGCATTTATCTAATTCTTAAATATTAAGAAAAAGATCCAAATCTTCAGACACCTACATGTCTTCAAACTCAGCTCTTTAACCAAAGAAACTATATGAGCCTGAACTAAATTCAGTGATCGCATATATTAGTTGGCTTAGCAATTTAATATAGCCAAAGCCCTAGTAGCAAAATTATAATATTTGTAAAAATCAGTCATATGTCACATGACCTATATAGCGTATTACCAATATGTAATTTATAAAGAGGGTGCTTCAGGTATTTTCTCTTGTAGCATTTATTATAAAAAATAAAATAAATAAGCTTGCTTAGAGCTATTAGCATGCTCTTTATATATTACATATTGGTAATACAAGCTATATAGGTCATGTGACACATGACTGATTTTTTACTAATATTATAATTTTGCCATTAGGGCTTTGTCTATATTAAATTGCTAAGCCAACTAATATATGGGATCACTAAATTTAGTTCAGACTCATATAGTTTGTTTGGTTAAAGTGCTGAGTTTGAAGACATGTAGGTTTCTGAAGATTTGGATCTTTTTCTTAATATTTAAGAATTAGATAAATGCTTGGCTTGAGTTAATATTTTGAATCTAATGTCCTAGCTCCTCACTGATGAGAGCCATAGCTCAAAACCGGTCTGGGGATGGGGACCATCATAGATAAAGGCTGCAGGTGTTTTCTCTTGAGCATTTATCATAAAAAATAAAATAAATAAGCTTGTTTAGAGCTATTAGCACACTCTTTATATATATATTGTTTTTAATTAACGGATATTTATTTTACACACACACATATATATATATATATATGATTTAAATACTACATTTTCCTAGTGGCTAATGTTATGTAATAATTAGGTTAACAATTTACTGCTGGCTTCTTGAGCATGTGAAATACTCTCAATCCAAAGCAAAAGATAAAAAAATTTTGAAAAGATAAGAAGAAACCGTCTTTTTCTTTTCATCTATATTTTTTTATATAGGCCATCTTGGAATAAAAGTGTGAAGATCTACTTCTTTTAAAGCTATATTTTAATTATTGTCATTTAACTGCTAGGAAAGTTTATATTTACATATTTCTTTATTTCATAAATGTTAATAGTTAAAATATAGCTTTAAAAGAAGTAATATGTTGAATTTATGATCTTCACACTGTCATTCCAAGGTGCTGTAGATTGGCCTATATAAATGGATGTGGATAAAAAGGATAAGACAGTCCATTCTTATCTTTTTAAAAGTCTTTATCTTGGACTATGGATTAAAAACATTTCACCTTGTTAATAGATACCACATGTGTTAAGAATGTTAGTCACTTGAGCACACCACTAGACTACAATTGAGACTAGAAAATTTATTTGAGGTAACTGAATATTCATTAATGATGATAATCACACCTAATATAAAATAAATTACTTGCCCCTGACATGAGATCAGTTTAGTGTATGAGACTCCTAACTATTAAACAATGATATGGATGGCTGAAGAGTTGGAGGATGGAAAATATTGAAATTGGTTCATGAAAGTTTGAAAATTTGCTATCTTAGTATAAACTAAACACTGATTGTGCATGTGTGGGAGATAGTAATCTGGACTACTGATGAGTGATGATTTAGTACAAAAATATATACATCGGAGATCATTTATGTTTTTCACATGTATGTGCTCATTTGTATCAGTTGTATAAGATAGAATGGATAGTTGTAGGCAGTTTGTGAGTCTAAGTCCTTATATATATATATATATATATATATAATTAAGAGCATGCTAATGAGCTCTAAACAAGCTTTTTTATTTATTTATGATAAATGCTACTACAAGAAAAGGCACTCAAATCATTTTTATCTTGGATTGTCCCCATCCCCAGACCGGATTTGACCTATGGGTCTCTTCAGTGAGGAGTTGGGACATTGGATTCAAAAAACCAACTCAAGCAAAGCATTTATCTAAAAGTTAATTGTTAGAAGAAGATCTGAAACTTTTAGACATATACATGTCTTTAAAGTCAGCTCTCCAACTGAAAAAATCATATGGGTCTGAACTTCATTCAGATACTCCATATATTAGTAGGCTTAGCCAATTAATTTAGCCAAAGCCCCAACAGCAAAATAATAATAGTAATAATAAAAAGTCAGATGTCACATGACTTATATATAGCTTGCACTTACAAATATGTAAAATTAAGAGCATGCTAATGAGCTCTAAACAAGCTTTTTTATTTATTCATGATAAATGCTACTACAAGAGAAGGCATTCAAATCATTTTTATCTTGGATTGTCCACATCCCCAGACCGGTTTTGACCTATGGGTCTCTTCAGTGAGGAATTGGGACATTAGATTCAAAAAACCAACTCAAGCAAAGCATTTATCTAAAAGTTAATTGTTGAAAGAAGATCTGAAACTTTTAAAAATCTACATGTCTTTAAAGTCAGCTCTCCAACTGAAAAAAATCATATGGGTCTGAACTTCATTCAGATACTCCATATATTAGTAGGCTTAGTCATTTAATTTAGCCAAAACCCCAACAGCAGAAGTAAAATGATCATGTCAAAATGCAACATCTGATATTTATAGAGATAGAGATAGAAAATCTAGCTACCTCTATAGAAATCTTAAGCTGTAAATATAAATCATCATTTTACACTTGTTTAATGGTAAAACAAAAATAGGTGTATAAAAATAGATTGGTAAAGGTATTTATTAGCACTATATATATATTCTATCTTTATTGTTAAAGGTACCATATTAGCACTATATATATATTCTATCTTTATTGTTAAAAACCATATTTATCTATGCATTAACTTTGACAATGAAATTGTCTATTTGTACAACTATATTTTTATCTTTCAATTGCATTCATTGCAATTTTGAGCATTTAGGCAGGCCATTTTTTATCTGTTATTGTTAATGAATAAATTATATGTGTGTATGGGTGTGTAAATATATATATATGGTCTCATGATATACAATAGCACGATAATGTGTGTCCACACACACACACACACACACACACATATATATATATAAAGTAGAAAGGAAAATAGAAATAAACACAAACAAAATTTTTTGTAGGTTTTTTTTTTAATAGGCTGGAATAACAGTTAAGAGTTAAAAAATAATTTTGAATTAAAAAAATTATTATATATTAAACATTGAAAAAGGTCTATTTAATATTTTCTGATTTTGATAATTAAAAAATAAATCTAAAATTAAAAAAAAAAAAATCTAAAACAAGCTTGTGTTATGTCACAATAGATATCTTGGTATTCCTTATCCATTTTTAAGTAGATTAAGATTTTTTTAAATTAAAGCTTGTGATAAAAATCCTACAATCTGGTATTTTTCAAAGGATTAAAAATATTTGTAGATAAAAATTTGGTTTTGATTAAAGTGAATTGAAAAGAGTCATTAGCTTTTTTGGTCAATATAATTCCACAATATACTATAAAAAGTGGATTTGAATCATTCATTGGATTACAACCACATACAGCATAAATATTATGAAGTTATAATTGAAGGCAAGGATAGAGTGACTGCTAATGTCATGCCAATAGAATTTGAATTTACATGAAAGCAAGAGCCTGCTTTTTATGTTTCATAGCTAATGTTGTTTATTAGACAGTATGTTTGAAGTTTATCAAATTAGAGACTGTATGGTGCTGACTGAATGTCAACAGTTATCTCATTTATATCTTTCTCAAATATGTCAATAAGCCAGACTATTGCTTTAGAATGGACCAGCTTATCAAGAGATTCCATCACCTTGCTGTGTTTATATATATATATATGCTGCTTTATCTATATGCAAATAAACACAGACAAAAATATATATATATATATATACACACACACACAGATACCAGCTGGTTAAATAATTTTTAACTAAATTATTTAACTAAAACTAAAATAATGAAAAAAAAAAAAAGACCTTGCCAGTTTTATTTATTAAAAAAGAAACTCATAAACTTTCTATATTGGAGATGAAAATCAAAAAAACTTTCTGGCAATTTTTTTAAAGATGTTTACAAATAAAAATAATTTGAAAAAAAAAGCAAAAAAAACTTTTATGCAAGATTTTTTGAAGAAGGGTTTTTTTTAACCTTTTAAAATGTGTTCTTTAGTAGAAGTAATTATAATTAATAATAGAAATATTTTATTTAATAAGTTTATTTATTAACTAATGAAATATCATTAGGATATAAATGCCAGTATGTGCACACAAATTGAATGGGTAAACATATATATTAAAATCAGTCATCAATTCACATATATGTTAAAATTATTATGTATTATAAAAATGAATTTTTATTATTTATTTATTACAATTCAAAAATAATAATTTTAATTATTATACAGCACATCTGAGTGCTTATATATAGGGTGTTTTATGTAAATATATTAAGATATAGGTAAATTACAATATAATAGCATATTTTTTGCATTATTCTAATCAAAATCAGAATGATTTATTCATATTTATAGTATAGCTACAGACCTTTCATTTCATTTTATTGTTTCTAATTAATAAATTTATATTTCATTAAGTTATTCTAGTAAATTTATTAATCCTAAAATAGTTTTGTATTATCTCTTGCTCACAGTGACAGTTATAGAGTTATTATTCCATGACTTGGATTTGTGCATAATGGACAGTTACATGGATTGGAGTTCATGTTTGCTGTTATGGATATCCAGTTGATGATGATTTCATTACTTTTCTGTAATACTAAATGGCAGAAAGGGAATATCCTTTTAAGTTTATGCACTAAATATTATTTTATTATTAATTCAAAATTTAATTTTATAGTTAGTACATTAATGGAACTAAGTGGTCCAAGAGCACTGATGATATGATCTGACAAGACAAAACTCTCTCCATACAATAGTGCCACCCTGTGCCAATCAGAGTAATCAATGGATGCCAGAAGGCTTGCACATAAAATCCCTATCTAATGCATACTCATCCAATACCCCCAGACTAATTTCTGGCTTGTGGCCATCAATCATGTGATGTTTAATGATAAGATCCGCATGTTTTAGTATCCCAACATTATTTTTTGTTATATTTTTATGGATTAGCACTTATGTTTGTGCATCTAAATTATTGTTTATATAATTTGCCCCAAGTTTGGCAAGGGTTAAATAATTAGCCTGGTCTATAGTGGATTATTTCTCATGCTCAGTATTAATCTTTATTTTTGCTGATTTCTCATGCTCATATTCATTATATTATCTGTATATTTAAAATAGATTTTATTAATTAACTGGGATGATGATAATGTTTTCCCATCACCCCATGTTCACCTCTGACTCCATATCAATACAATATATATATATATATATATATATATATATATATATATATATATATATATATATGATTTGCAAAGTTGCTTTAAACATTTCAATTGAATCACATTTGTTCTAGCGATAAAGATTAGATTACTCAAATAATAGTTACAGAAGTGTTGATAGTTTTTTGTTCTCATCATCTCTACGATTAATACTTGAAAGAACTCTCTTGCACAGTTAATGATAGGTGTGATAGAATAGAAATTTCTTGCACAACCTTGATATTAATGACAAACTTATTTATAGAGAAATCCAAGACAAATATTTATATCTTTTATTTGTAAAATATTTTAATATAAATAAATATTCAATAAATTATATAATATATATATATATATAGATAGTTAAATTATGGTGATTAATGTAAATTATCACAATATAAATAAATAATAAGTAATATTTTTCTACAGAAGTAATTTTATTGCTTAAATGTTAGTTAAATCATAATCATTATCCACATAACTTATTCAGACAGGAAGGAGAAATCATAATTTTTCATTGATTATGTATTTCAATACATTGCTTAATTATTACACAATCTTGAAATGTATTTATAAAAGTTACTTCTGTTTATTTTCCTACGGCTTCTTATTATTTAAACCAAAATTAATTTCATAATTTTTCGTGAAATTTTTTTTTAAGAAAAATAAACATTGTGATACGTAATGTTTGGAAAATCATATATTATTCTCTTTTTCTGGTTGAATATGTTCTGTTGATAATAATTATGAGTTAATTAAAGAAGTATATATAGTTTTAGCACAAAATAGGTTCTACACACACACACACACATATATATATATATATATATTATTATAAAATAAGAGTGTTTGTTTGACGGAAAAATTTGTTTCTAGAATATAATATAGATGCTTTCTAAATAATATAATATAGATGCTTTCTAAATTAACAGATTATTTTAGTTTAATAAATATTTAATATTCACTTATAAAAATTTACAAGATCATTTAATGTAAAAATTAATATTACTTACTTTCATAACATAAATATTTTATATTTTAAAAAAATAATTTACAAATACACTTGAAAAAAAATTAAAAAATGTAATTTTTTGTCCTTAACATTTTTTGGCTTACCATAAATGGGGTTTCCTTTTGGAAGTGTATATCTGTGGACCAAACTTGATTATATATATTTGAGTCACGTTTCTGAAATAATTAATATGTATTATTATGCTATATTTGATACATGAATTCGGTAATATCATTAGTGCTTTGTAAGCAAGATTGTGGTTAGTATATAGCAAGTGGGTGCACTCAATTTTAATCTTGTATAAGATAAATAATGTTATAGATTTTAAGTCAACCAGTAATTAAAATATATTTGTTCAAGTTTAAACATCTTTTGAATCTGTATATTTGTACAATTTTATTGTTGGATTTTAATTTTTTATATTATTTTTATTAGCTCCGGTAATACTTTACAGTTGTGGCTTGCCTAGAATGTTAAAATCCAAAACAGATATTTTCTTTAAATTTATTATGTGTATATATATATATATTAAGCTTGAAGACAAACTGATATTTCTAAAAAAAAAAAAAAAAAAAACAATTATATCACCATTTTCGTTGCAATTTTCTTTGTTTTTCCATGTAACAATTTATTTTAGCATTTATAATTTAAAGTGATTTCACAAACTCTAACGAATCAATATCATCGATGTTCTTATTAATCTTTTTCAAGTATACATAAAAAATTTAAGGTGAAACTTTTTTCAATCCCTTCTAAATAAGCCACTATACTTTTTATTTATTAAATAACCTTAAAACTGGTTTAACTTATCTGCACAGTGCAATTGTAACACATGATACATTTAATAGTGATTCTAAGCTTAATACATGCTTGGTATTTATAACAATGGCAATTAATTACTTACATAAAGAATTCATATTGTTTTAAAATAATAACAGACTTTGATCATGATTCTGATTATGCACTAAAAATTTTAAAAGCTATAATTTGTCAATATTTTTTTAAAACTGAAACAAAGAAATGTATGAATATTATGAAAATATTTAAAAATTATCCATCAAAAATATTAAATATCTAAACATGTAAATATAAATTTGATTTTGAAAATGTGAAAATTCTTCATGAAGAGAGAAACCATAATAAAAGAAAAATTAAAGAGGCAATTTTTATAAATAGGAATAAAATGCATTTAATAAATAGACAATCTGCTAACATTAAATATGAGATTCATGGGATTTGAATTGCTGATGTTTGCTTCCACTTCGTTTTTTTTTAATTTAATGGCAGTTGAGGCAGGTTTAAGAAATTAACCAAAAGTACTTCTGTGGATTTAAGGATTGTTTATAATTGTTTATAAACTGTTAAATTTATTGTTTCAATTATAAATACAATTTTGTTTTAATTAATAGACATTATATCAAGTTATATTTTACTGACTTGTTTTATATAAATATATATATATATATATATAATCATTATATCAAGTTATATTTTACTGACTTGTTTTATATAAATATATTAGTCCATAATTGTTGATTGTTATTGATATATTGGGATTGTCTAAGTGTTGACTGGTTTTTAATGATTAGTTACAAACCCATTTAGCCTTGTACATTATTACACTTGCTATTTAAATACAATTCTTATTTATACTTCACCTTCTAGTTATTGCCCAGTATTTTAAAAATCACAATTCAAAACAACACTCCTAAGATAGGTTATGAATATGGGATCTAAAGGTTCCAAAAGTGCTCAGCCATACAATTCTCTTGAAATTGAGCTTCACTTGTTTGCATAATGCACAATTTGTAACTTATTATTTAAGTAATACTTTGGATGCAATCTGAAATTTATAATTTTTTTTTTCATATGTCAAATGCATTGATATAGTCAATGCATTTGACATATATATACATATATATATATGTCAAATGCATTGACTAGGAAGTGAACCCAGGCCAGCTGCTTGGAAGGCAGCTATGCTAATCATTAGGCAACCAATGCTTGACTATTTGAAATTTATAATTGCAGTTTGTAATGTTATAATTGACTATTTATTAATCTGCATTGAGAATAGGTTTTATTTACCTGTTTAAAGAGGTTTATTTAAACTTCTTTATAACAATATTTCAATCTCTGTGGTCCAGTTGCAATCTTTAGTGTTTATATAAGTATATTAGATTATTAATAAGGATTAGATTCCATCCTTATTGTTAAAAGAAGATTACCTTGACAACAATTTGAAATTGTTGATAGTTATTGATATTGAGATTGTCTAAGTATTGACTGATTTTTAATGATATAGATCGGAATATATATATATATATATACTAATCAATGATATATATATATATATATATATATATATATATATATCATTGATTAGTATTTATTAATATATTATTACAATTTAATATATAGATGCGAATTTCTCATATTTATACATTTGACAACATCCCCATTAATTAAATATTTTAGTGATTATTATTAACCATATGTTATTCTTTGAATCTAAAGTTTACATTTGGATTAAATAATAATATAAACCCTAGTTATTAAGTATTAATCATAGATGTGTTTATTTATTTAAAGTGAATATTGTCAAAAGTATATTTGCAAAAATTTTGTATTTCTAGATTATATGATGACTAAGCATTAAACTAAAAGAAAGTGTAGACTTATGAAGTTAATTCATGACATTCTTTAACTGTGCTATATAATATAGTAAGCTATGATCTAGTATAAAATATATCAATATTCTCATTATATATAGATAATAATGCTTATTATGTCCATATCAGATGTTATTCTACTGATATTTTATAGTTTATGGACTTCATCAATGTGATTTGCTTAGATCTTCTGGATCAAATGCATCTTTCATCCAGCACTTATATTTTCTTTCTTTCTTATTGACAAACCAGTAGCCTTAAAACCATATTAATATTTTGAACTTAAACTTACCTGCTTGCATAGTTATGTAATTCTGATACTAATTCAGTAATTAAAATATTTTGATGTTCTCAATTTTGTAATAATTGAATATACTTTTCTCCTTTGTCTAATATCTATATAAAATAAAAAATAACCCATTATATGACTCTGTCTCACACAGCACTTTTAAGGGCCATGGGCATGCAGTAAATAACTGTACTGGAAAAGTTGACTTTTGAAAAATATTGCAGCTCATTGGATTTATCTGATATTGTTTTAATTGTATATAAATATATTAATAAACATTGTGATCTATAAATGAAATAAAATTGGAAGTAGACAAATCAGCCCCAACTATGAATCTTATGTTCACCTTTATTTTATCAAAAACCATTAAAAATAGAATGGACCATTTATTTCTAAGATTTTCAATGTTAGTAAATCTTGGCTTTCTGATAATGTTGTAATTTAAGGGTGATATCATATCTAAGTTATATGTAACATGGCATCCCAATTTTAAAACATAATTAATTAAATAAAGGATAGGGGTAAAATCTCATTTTTAACAATCTTTATATTAATAAAAAATAGAAGCCAATAAAGTATACACATTAATAAAGTAATGCATACATAAATTACATATCAGAAGTACAATGACTTCTTGATAATTGTGAATAAATGTATTCACTCATCTTCCTTACATCATCAAACCATTGGTATATGTTGAATCAGAAAATAAATTTTAAACTGCTGTATAGTTGAATGGTTAGAGATTATAAAGTTTGAAAGCTGAAAATTATATATATCCAAAATTTAACAAATGATTACGTAGATTAACAGCAGCTTTTTAAATTATATTTTGTTTCATTTGTAAGAATAATATAGGGCATGAAATAATTAATCAATTTTTGATGGCAAACAAGCACTGATTAGAATTTAATTCTCTAACATTAATTTTTATGATGTTAATTTGTATGTAAGCAATATAAAGTACATAGATGAAATGATTCAATACGTATTAAAACTACTATTATACTCTTTGATGATTCAAATCCTCTTGTAATGCTGTACATTAAGAAGATTTAGTTATTATAATAAATTCAAACATAATAGCTTTTTTTATTATTTGAAAAAATGTTTAAAAATGTAGTAATGATGAACAGTAGATTTTAAGAATAAATGTTTTAACATTCTTAAACTCTTCAAACAATATCCATAACAACTACAATTAGACATTTTTGTTTCTTGTTTTCTGCTTATGAATATCTATATCTATTATACCATTTACAACTTTCTTAAACACTTTATCAATACTTTTTATTTATATCAAAACTAAGTTTCTTTCAACTGTCCTGCAGTCATCATCAGAGCTACAATATTCAAATATATAATTATATAATTAATACATCTATACACATATTCATATACATAATTAAATACTTTAATATAAAACATAATTAAATACACAAAATAAAACAAAAATAAAATATACATTTTAACTTGACAATTAGTGGTAAGGTTAGAATGTATATTTTATTTTTGTTTTATTTGTATATGAATATGTGTATAAGTGTATTAATTGTATAATTATATATTTGAATATTGTAGCTCTGATGTTGATTGCAGGACAGTCGAAACTGTTAATTTTGATGTAAATAAAGAGTATTGATAAAGTGTTTAAGAAAGTTGTATAATTAAAATAGAAATCAATACATAGGAAAAGGAAGAAGAAGAAAATATCTACACTTGTAATATAAACTGTTGTTTCTGTACCAGAAGTCATGAATGACCTTGTTTGAGTCTGGTCTTGTATTAGATATCTCCTCAGGAGAGATTTGTTTAATTGTTGAATTATGTTTGAAAGGTTTTATTTGTTAAATTTTTATTTCTGGGAATGGATATAAGTTCACTTTATATCTTTAATAAATGAAAAGCATTGTTTTTAGTGTCATGGCTATCTGACAACTATTGAAAACTTTATTATTTTAATGCTAATTTTATTTTTTTTAGATTTAAGATTGAACAACAACCCATTTGAGATTTTGATGATGACAGACACACTATTGATAATGTTCCTATTCTGATGATTTGAAAGATTATACAAGAAATATTTTAGGAATATCATCTGTAGATTAGATTGATTTCTTTTGGACTAGTTTATTGATTTTGAAGATTGACTTCAATTAATATCCAATGATACAAGTAAAATATCATTAGTAAAAATCATTACTATTCAAAAGTTTTTATTATTTTATATACAATTTCAAAGGTAATTTTTAAACTTTTATAATAAATAAAAATTAATTTGCACATATATTTAAAAGCAAAATTAAACAAAAGACATTTAATAAATAGCAGTTAATTATTGAACTTAATTGCAGTAAACTCTTGCTTTCTCCTTATTAGAGATTGGATTTTCATTAACTTAGTAAGATATTTATCTATTCCTAAAATCAGAAACAATTCAAATTAAAAAAAAAGCCTTGGAAACAATGATTTCAAATTTAAATTATTTGGCAGGTGTTTTGTGATTGTGTAGATGTTTTTTTATCTTTTATCATCCATGTTCTGAGATGGTATTTTTGCATATTGGTGATCTCTTTTAAGATCAAACCATTTCCAGAATCTAAAATTATATTTGTAGTGTTTTGTAAAATGGCAGACATGTTTGTGCACCCCAGAAAAAACTAGAATTTATTTGTAAGGCTGTTTTTAGATCGTGCTCTGATAGCTGAGGAATTTAATTAGTGCATTGACGTAATGGCGATCGACAATACCTAGAAATATTTGCTAATTACAAATGTTTCTAGATAAGAGACGTTACCTTATTGGTCAGTGCATTGATTGATCATTGCAGTTGTCAGAGAGCAATAAGAAGACTGGGTAACATCTAGCAATGTAACATAGAGAGCAGTAGAGAGCAGTCACGCAGTAGTGAGTAGCAGACAGTATGGAGTGCATCTATAGTAGAGTTACTGTTCAATTCCAGTAGGAGATAGCTGACAGCAGTCACAGTGCTTACAGCTACACTGGACTGGGGCTAAAGTAGGCCCATTGTGAACCATTTTGTAGCAGCCAGCTTGAAAGAACATCATGGGAATTGAACTTTAGCGAACCATAGAAATAGATCGTTGCAGACCATTCATTGGAGAGCAGTCAGTGCAGACCATTCATTGGAGAGCATCCGTGGCAGAGCATTCAGTGCAGACCATTCATTTGGAGAGCATCTGCTTGCAGACCATTCATTGGAGAGCAGTCGGTGCAGACCATTCGTTGGAGAGCATCCGTGGCAGAGTATTCAGTGCAGACCATTCGTTTGGAGAGCATCCATTGCAGAGAAATACAGAGAATATTCAGAGCATTCATTGCAGACCATTCGTTGGAGAGCATATGCAGTTGAACAGTAGCGAATGTTATTTGCTGACCGCACAGTATGACTTGCAGTTATAACATTGGCACAGTCGTAAGTGCGGATATAACAATATTCTTGTTCACACTTACATTAAAGAATTTGATGGTACAGAGATGCTGATATTTATTATATATAATATTGAAAAGATATAAGCTTTCCATAAATCTATCATTAGATCAGTCTTGTTAAAGTCGAAGGTGTTATTTGTAGATTGATTTGATTCATGTCTTTCTATGCAGATTTTGTTATTGAAGTGTTAAACATCATTTTGAAAAAAAAAAGCTTCTTTGGTGGACAATAGTGTTGAATTCTAATCGTCTATTTCAGCACACTTATTAATGCCAATTTATACTAATAATGTTTTAGATCTCACATCATCCTATTTAAAGCATTAGATGAACAAAGTGATACCTGAGGCATTTTGAAAATAGGGATTGGTCATATCCATTTTGAAAATAATGTTATTTTTCCATTAACCATTGCAACAATTTATATACTACATAATAACTTAGATTGCAAACAAAAATGATATTATATTTTTCACTTAATTTAAACATGATAATATAAATTTATTATATATTAGAAATGTTCAAAATTGTATATTTGTCAAAATATGATTGTGCACATTTGGATTGATCAAGGATTTTGTAGATTAAATAAATATATATACAAAACAAACCATATGTAAACCTCTTTATAAATCTTGATTTATTATATAAACTATTGTAATTATAAATATGCGACTTTTTTCGCATGCATTAGTGAAGCTATAATTATACTATAGGTCTGTTTGGTGCTTTAGAGATTTAATGTTCCAATCTCATACTCATAGCTTTGTGAATGAAGACTGTTGTGATTTATTGTACACACATGAAAATGAGTTTGAATTTTTAATTAGTTAGTCCATTGTTTGGAGAGAGCAAAACATGACTCTCTTCTATTAATGGCACTGAGATCATTTGCTATTAAAAAGCTTCTTTAACTTTTCTTTTGGCATCACTCTTCTCTGTACAAATTATTTGGGCAGAACTGGTTTAAATACATGGCCTGTAGCTGCTTTGTGGTCCCAGAATACTGATGTTCCTTCATTTTTATTTTCAATCCTGTTGTATGCATACCTGTGTTGGTAAATTCTTATATTAAGGTTAGGGATAGGAAAAACAACATTGACAAATATACAAAGGAAATGATTAACATAGGCTTTAAACCCAATACAATCAATCAGGGACTAAAAACATTTTATAAAAAACTCAGAAATAAACAGACTAAAGACAATATGAAATACCTATCAATTCCTTTTACACATACTGTAATTTCAAATATTGCAAAAAAATTGTCTAACAATTTCAAATTTAGCTTCAGAACACCTCCCAGTACTAACCAAGTAATAAATAATTCCAAAGATAAAATAGAAAAAGATCAAGCCCCTCATGTGGTCTATAAAATGGCATGCCCTCAATTAGGCTGCCAGGCATCTTACTACTGTGAGACTTGGGCTAACCTTAATACAAGAATTTACCAACACAGGTATGCATACAACAGGGTTAAAAATAAAAATGAAGAAACATCAGTATTCTGGGACCACTAAGCAGCTACAGGCCATGTCTTTAAACCCAGTTCTTCCCAAATAATTTGTATAGAGAAGAGTGATGCCAAAAGAAAAGTTAAAGAAGCTTTTTACATAGCAAATGATCTCAGTGCCATTAATAGAAGAGAGGCATGCTTTGCTCTCTCCAAACAATGGACTAACTAATTAAAAATTCAAACTCATTTGCATATGTGTACAATAAATCACAACAGTCTTCATTCACAAAGCTATGAGTATGAGATTCGAACATCTCGAAAGCGCTAAGCAGACCTATTACACATTATAGTATAATTATAGCTTCACTAAGGCATGCGAAAAAAGTCGCATATATATCATTACAATTTTTACTAGTGAAGAGAAAAACAATTTATTATATAAACTATTATAAAGTACACAAAATGCTTTAACATTTTGACTATATTCTTTTATAGTCTTTATCAATGAACAAATAAAAAATACATAAAAACAATAAATATAAATACAAATATTCCACATTAATCCAATTATTTGTATTAACAGTTATTGTTTTTATGTATTTTTTAGTTGTTCCTTGATAAAGACTATAAAAGAATATAGTCGAAACATTGGAGTATTTTTTGTACTTTATAGAAATTCTTGTAATAAATCAAGATTTATAAAGAAGTTTACGTGTGGTTTGTTTTGTATATATACTGAAATTAATCGCTATTTTTAAAATAGATTACCGTGTTTGTTAGTGATTTAATTTACTTAGATTAGTATCAAGCGTTGGTGGTCGAATGGTCAGCACAGCTGCCTTACAAGCAGTTGTCCCGGGTTCGCACACATGAAAAAAAAATTACTTTAGATTAAGTAACTTTTTTTTTCTATTGCTTGACAGAATTTCTCAGTAAAAAATATTGTAATTATTTATTTTAAATAGTAGTAATTAAAATTAGAATTGTATTATTGTATAATTTATTTTTCGGGGGGGGGGGTCAGAACTGTGAGAAATATAGCCCTATTTACTTTAAAAGTCTTTATTTTTCTTGACTACTATTAGAAATTTTAATATTTTAAAATTTTGTTGTGATTGTTCTGTCGATATTAATTTGGTTATACTTAATTAATTTTAATGATTATAATGATTATACTTAATTAATTACTAATTATTCACCACTTAAATCATTTGTAAAACTAAACTGCTTATTTTAAACTGTTGATTTAGTAGCGGTATAGCTGCTTTGTATTTTTGAAATGTCATCATAAAACTTGTGGAGCGTTATTAAATTTTAATATTGAAATGTAGATTTTTTGCCGCATTTACGCTATTAAAAATAGTGCTTGCATAATAAAAATAGGAAGTAAATTAATTTCTGATTTCATTTCAAAATTAAAAAATGATTTTAAAATAAAATTTAAGCTCTGATTTTATGCTATATTCTGTCTTATTTTATTTATAAATAGTAGAAAGAACATCAACAATCGTATGCAACTTTGATACTTTTATGGATCCTATTCAATAATTAATTTGAATCTGACCGTATTATCTGGCGATTTTCATAATGCTAATTATTATGAAACTCATCTAAATGAATATTAAAACAAAACAAAAAAAAAACGACACATCTGTGAAACATATTTCCCTAAAGCTATTTCTTGTATATATAAAAGATTAATTGATATATCCTTGTATTATTATTTTTTTACATATATATCCTTTTTTTTTTAGAAATATCTAATAAAATAAACTTTATTAGTTTTTTATTCCTTAAGCTGATAAAAATAACATTAAATTTACTTTTTCTCCATTTATCTTTTTTTACATTATGTGGTCACCTGTATCAGTTGTATAAGACAGAATGGATAGATGCAGGGAGTTTTGAAAGTCTGAGCTCAAGTCCAATCTAATTCCATGTAAATGATTTATATATAAATTACGGCCGATTGTTAGACAATTTTAGATAAGTGGCATATTTACATATGTTACTTTGTCATAGGAATCATTGCTGATCAGTATAAGGCAATTACAATATATATATATACTGATTTAAAGATTTTATTAGTCTCATAAGGATAAAAATTGCAGATAATCTAGATAAAATATTCTATGTCTGATTTTCCAAAAGCTGTTCCATTTTTAACTAAATGAGGATCAAAAAATTTACTAATAGATCATATGTTTTCAAATTCCATTGAGAGTTTTTATTCATTTTTACTGATTACATTTTTTAGTGACTATCACCCTCTTATGATAACTTATTCTAGTATCTGAATTATCATAAACTTTAATGAATTCATATATTAGTAAGAAGTGAAATGATCACATATAATACAAGCTGCAATCATTTAAGAATGTTAATAGTTCTAAAACAATGATCATAAAACAATCCTAAAAAAATGCCATACTTTCTCTTTTTTTTTTTTTTCCAAATATTTATTAAACAAGTACAATGTTTACAGTGACAATTATGTGTACATGGTAAATTGAAAAGGAAAGCTAGAATTACAAACATAAAAAAGAATTACATGATAATAAATAAATCTAAGATAGTATTATTCTGGGCAAGAGGTAAACCTGAATAACTTATAAGTATTTAAAATCAAAATGGCCAGAATTCAAATAAGGAATGTACACATAGCTTGTTAATATTATTCAATTTGAGTAATATTTGTATTACATTAACAAGAAAGATGGAAGAGATTTTTGTTAATTTATTGTCCAATTTTAATTGTCTGAAAATTCCATAACTAATAGTAATTAAAAATGATCTTTATTTAACTAAAACAATAAATTATAGTTCACTAGTTTTTGATAAAAATGGCTTATTTGATTCACTGTCCACATCTTTTTATCAAAGTTAAACTTTATATATTAAGTCTACATTAGATGTATCAAAAAGTAATTCATTAAAATCATAACCTAATAAAAGTTGCTAAAACATTTATATCCTTCATATCTATAGTAAAAGCATACTTATTATCGATAAATCTTTTCATACTACTATTTGAATCAATAAAAATGGTTACCGTCATGCAAATGTTATAGCATCCATCACGGTCTCTTTTACTATTTATTGCTTTACCAACACCACAACAATTTCTAATAGTATATACATGAAATCAAAAGAAGCTGTTATTCTCAGTACAACAAAAAAATGGGGGTGGGGGGTGGAGATAACATAAACTTAATTATTGTGTGCAACTTGCATATGAAAATATCACTTTATATATATATATATGTTAAAGAGTTGACCGAAACCAGGCTAACTCTAGTCCACCAACGCTTGACAAAATATTACTTTTAGAAGAGAATATACTTTTATAATAATAATAATACAATAGAATTCCCACATCTGCTATAATTTTGTTTCAAGTCTCTTGTGGATAGTTTGAATTAGTAAATAATATTTCTCACTTTATTGACAATGTTTTGTTTGCAATACACTATCTATTATATGATCATCAAAAATGAAAAGAAGTTTAATCTATTATGCTGCTTTTTTATATATTCAAATAAATATCACAGAATAATATAAAACATTTTTATATAATAGCTATAATTGTATATATAATAAGAATAATACAGAAAAGCTCTAAATATGGAATTGTGTTCATTATTTTAAAGAATTATATTTAAATTACAAAATATTTTTTATTGTTTAGATGAAAAAAATTTAATAAGAAGATCCCAGCCTTTGAAAAAACATTTCTTATCGTTTCATGACCCTTCAACATGGATGAATTTCCTGCATTCTAATTTTGAAATATCAGTGATGAGAATATTAGAATTGAATCCTATGCTTAATCAATTGTTTATTTTGATAGTTTGAATTTATCTATTGAAAAATATTTTCTCAAGTAAATGAATATGTTTTTTTTTTTTTTTTTGCGTTTAAAAATTTCTAAATCTTTTAGAAAACTATTTTTGCAAACAAAATTATAAGCCAATATTAAATCATTAAAGGTAACATATCCGTTTATATATATATATATGTCAAAGCATTGTCGAGAAGCTAACCCGGGCCAAGCTGCTTGGAAAGCAGCTATGCTAACCGCTAGGCCACCAACGTTTGACAATCAGTTTTTAATTTATTTTGAAAGCCCTTTTCAGTGAGAGTAATTAAAAATAAAAAAGTTGTTTATAACAGAGCCTATTTTATATTTCGATGGTTCTCAACTATTAGCTATTTTTTTTAATAAGATTTTTTGAAAGAGTTGTAGGGAACACTTAATACAGATATCTGTGACCATTTTATGCATCTCTGCTGTTTTTATTTGTTTCAAGATTGCTATGTGTGGAATAATTTTTGTATAAAAATGTTACATTTGCTAGAGATTTAGATCCTACATTATTTAAAAACTGTGGAAGTATTCTATAAAGTAATCATAGCAAGTTTAAATTCACTAACATGTAATAGTTTTGCCAGATTGATATTGGAAAAACATTGTGAAAAAAAAAAGTTACACTTATTCTTTAATGATGCTTTTCTTTCAGTCTAGCAATCTTGGGTTTAAAAGAATGATATACAAGATTGATAATCGTATATCATTTTCATTTCCTGGTATCATCCACTAGTTTTATAAATTTATCAGCAATTTTCACATCTTTGGTAGACAAAAACTGTCTAGAAAGTGCATTGCTGATTTAATTCTAATGTGGAATAAATTACGTTTGATATCAATGATAGGTGGACTCTTTAACAACTGTTGCTATGAATTTGGTAAGTCTGTTATTGTAAAAGGAAATCTGAGAGAGTATATTCCATTCAAGAAATCCATTATTTCACTCCAGTTATCTTTCCTTAAATTTGCTCCAGAATAAAATATTTTTCAGCTACAGAATGTGAATTCAAGGGTGATTAGATTAGGTTTATGTTGACTTGGGGGAAATAATCAAAGCAAGGCATAAATTCAGAATTGTTTTTGCTCACCCCTGATATCTAATATAAATATACAAAAGGTAGAAACATTTGAAAAAGAAGAACAGAGCTATTTTTATAGGGAAATTTGTAAATATTAACACAAATAAAAATTTGAAAATAGTTCAAACGATATTGCAATGATTAAACTAAAGCAGCCATATTATATATAAACCTAATCTATCAAGAAACAGTATAAATCCAGAAAATTTAAGATGATTATTATTAGAAGAATAAGGAGTTTTCTGATGTACAATTATATCACCAGTTATGTTGAACAATTAATTTGTAAAGGATCTCCATTTTTGATTTCGATTACACTTAATATTAAGTTGAAGTAAATTATTGAGTTTATTAAGAGAAAATTACTCCATAGAGAGTATACATCGTATTTGAGTAATTCCATGATTGCCACCACCATATAATCATTTGTCATTATGTGAGCCTATAACCATTACCTCTGAAATTCAGGCAATCTTTCGTAATACAATCGGAATTCGCGTGAATAATTTTATTGTGTATATTTATAATTTTCTGTCCTTCACCAAGAGTTTATTAAGGAAAATATAGCTTAACATTTGGAAATAAGTTCATATGTTAAATAAATGCTACTTGCAGGATGGAAAGTGGGTTATCCACTTCTTCAGAATAAAATTTAATAACCATTAAGATAAATATTAAAAAAATATATATATTTTTATGTATACATATAAGTAAGTTTTCTTTCCATGAAAAAAAAAAAAATTATATTTATATTTCGTAAATTTTCAAATTCATATCTATTTAGTCACCATATAACTAAGATATTACTCTTTTTCATATACTTATTTTTAATTACGCTATTTTATTTGTTTTAAATGTTAAACAAAAAGTTTTGCTATTTAGTTTCTTTTCTTTTGTCAACTATATCTTATTGATATTACTCTAACCATTTTCTAATGCATTAGAAATTATATTTAAGTATGATGTTTTAGTTTAAAATAAATCTAATTTTAACAGGTTTCTAAGATAAATTTAAAGTTGAAAGACACTTTTGCTTTTTAAAAATATAGAAAAACACTTCAGTTGTTTTAGTTTTTGTTTTGTTGTTACTTTAAGTTTATTTTAAAGAACTAGTAAATGAATATTGCTTTAGTTTCATTAATCTTATTAATGTGAATCAATTTCAAGAGTTTACAAAAAATCAAACAACTTTTAGAATTACATTTGTTATATAAAGTAACAGTCTAAAATAATCCTCTTCAGAAATTGATTTCGGTCTTTACTTATATATATATATACAATCCTCTAATACTTTTTAATATATCCATTGAAAAGTTAATATTCAGTGATGTATTTTATTCCGAAATGAAAAGGCAAGTGGTTTGTTTTATTAACCTTAAATTTTTATTTAGATAATATCTGCATTGTCTTAAGATTGTCTTAAGGCGTATTTATCTTACACATAATTATTTATTTTTCAAGGAGAGGAATGGAGTCTATTATCTACAGACTGACGTCACACAAGCACAGTTCATACGTTTATCTACTTTGCATTCAGAGAGATAGAAAAAGAAACAAGCCACATTGCTGAGCTGAATTTACAACCAGTACATAAACTACCTAGTCGCCTATCCTACAACCAATCAGATTGAACCGCGGCAGTAGTAAACATTTATTATTGGTCTTTGAATTCTATCCGCGATCTTTTTATATTCCAACTTCTTATTTATGACAATATACTACACTTTCTTCAACAGTAGCATTTCCATTTTATTCATTTTTTTTTTTTTTGTTTAACAACTTGTTTATTTATCAACTTATTTTATAAAACCTTCAATTTTTTTACTTACCCCCCCCCCTTTTTTTTTTTATATATAAAAACAAAAAACAAACAAAAGCTAGATTATTTATAACCTTTTTTTTTATTTAAAAAAAAAAGATTTAACATTGGAAGATTTTTCTTTAAAGCGCTTTTTAAAAAAATCTTTTCTATTTTTAAAAAGGCTGAATTATTTATTTACTAACAGTTTTTTATAATTATCAAATTTTAGTGCGACTTACATATTCAAGATATTTTTATAGCAAACGTAGCAAAATTTTAATTTCTTACAAATGTTTTATAGAATATTGAAAGTGATAAGTAAAATAAGTTTAAAATACGCAAACAATTTTGAACTTTATTAAGGTCAAAAATTAACGTCTTAAAGATGACTGTAAAGTCGAAAGAAATAATTGATGGTTTAAAATGATGATATCTGACAATATAAATAGGGAATTTCTAAGATTTCTAAATCTGTGTGAACTTTGTAAATTATCTGAGTGAGATTGATAATTCAATTTTATAGGAGTTGTTAGAGACAAATAAATAAAAAAAGGGGATCTCTTGAAAACTTCGTTTTAATAATCGAAAAAAGGGAAAATATTAATTAAATACTTTGTATCTAACAAGTAATAATAGTTCTATTATTATTATTATTATTATTATTATTATTTTAAAGAAAATTTTATTCTATTGCTATACTGAATGCCACAAATACAAAAATAACATCAATTACATATCTATATGAAGCAAAGTAAATCCAACCTTCTCCCATGTAGTTGATCCCTCTTCATGATTTTGTCCATGACGTTCTTGAATTTAGTTCCTTAGTTCCGTGCAGGTCTCTCATCCCTTCAATCATTAGTTTACATCTGACACACCACAGGGCATAATTCATAAAAATCGCCAGACTTATGTCCGTAAATAGACCCTGACCTATATAGTTTTTTAATTGATTTATAGTTTCTATTCCTATTGCTATACCATTCATGAGTTATCAATCTGTAATTGGACATAGTGGGACATCTATGTCAATTGATTTCTCCTCTCTTTCACACATCTAGCACACAGGATTGATCTTCTTGAAATTTCTTCTGTATGCCAAAAATGAGTTCATAGGGAAGGAGTCCAGGTTGATTTTTATTAAAATCTTGAAATTTTGCCTCAGTGAACTAGAATTTTGATCTCAAAATCAGTTGCTGATTGATAATCCTGAGAGACCCTTTGATTATGTTATTTTCCCCATGTATTATTTTTTGTGCATTCCAGTATTTAATTTTTAATATGATTGGATTTTCATTCATGTCAACCATTTTCTAAATACTATCAAATAATGAATTCCATCATCTAAATAATTAGTAGGCTGTGGTCTATCCATTGGTGTGACCACTTCTTGATCTGAAACAGTTGAGTATTTATTTTGAAGCCAGAACAGTAGGTTATAGTTTCTCTGAAATATCATAGTTTTAATACAATGGAGTGAAAGGCCATTGAGCCTACCAGGCATTTGGAGTTTTTGAAGGCTGGTGTCAGCAACCTTTTGGCCCCAGAATAGGTTTGCACACAGAGAGTTTATTTTTTTGATAATTTTTTTGGAGGGGCAGATACCAGATAGGAAGTAGTTAAATTTCAGGAATATCAATGAGTTTAAAAGTCTTATCTTACCACAAAGTGAAACATATATCTTAGAAAGGGAAGTAGTTGTCCAGAAAATATCTGTTAAGAAGGATTCTTCAATTTCTCTCCTTATAACTCTATTTGATTTTGAAAAATTAAAGTCTAAGAATTTCTGAGAATCAGCTGTAAAGTTGGAAGCAATTTTCCGCCCAATTGGCCAGCTCCAGGAGGGTAATTTGCCCTTACTGAATTTGAGTTTATATTTGTCTGAGTACATTATTTGTTTTCTTTCTTTGTTTTCTGCAATTATATTTTTTTGTACAATTCTTATTTATGCTTTATGATACTTGTTATCTTTTCCTAATACTAATGTTTCATTTTTTTTCTATTGCTGGAATTTTGATTTTTCCCCAATACCAACATGGATGGGTTATACTTTTGGTACTTTTTATTTTTTTTTATAATTTCAATTCATAGTTATATTTTTTTATATAATTAATTAATCCCCCCCCCCTTTAAACATTTGCCCATTAAATCACTATATAAAATTTTGTAATCTATATGCTCAGATATATATTACAATTTTTTTTTTTTTTTTAGAAATTAATTTAATTTTAGCTATCACCATATACATGATATGTATATTAGCATATACATATCATTCCTTACTACCGTGAACATTTTGTTATATTCTACTCATCATTTTTAAGATGAATTTCTGGTTATTTCTTTATACAATTACTTTCATTTCATTTTATAGGATAATATAAATATATTATATATGAACTTAGATAAAAGCAATTTATAGATTTAGGAAAATTTGTAAAAAATAATAATAATAATGACAATGAGTATGTGGATAATAATTTGTATATATATTCTAAGTCACCATTAATGTTGTTTATAATTTTTCTATATGGAATGTACCATCTCATATTGCTGACCCACCTGATCACACACATGTTGAAAAGATAAGGTGGGTCAGCAATATGAGATGGCACTGAAGTAGTGGGTCGTATGAAAGTCTGAGTTCGAATCCCGCATGTATTACATATATAAATACAGATTTAAACCTGTACAATGTATTAATTTATATAAATAGTGTGTAAAAGGTCTGTCCATCCCTTGCATATGTATGCATAAATGGATTATTCTCCTGTACATGAGGGGTCAGAATGACTAATATGTCAACATGGGTAGGATGACAACCTTGGCACTAGCAATGGCTTTGAATGTTCCATCATCAGATTTTCAATGAAATGGAAGGCTGAAGAGTTGTGAGTTGAAATAGTTTGAAGCCTGTCCATTAAAGTATGAAAATTGGCTATCTTAATATAAAGCTGAGCACTGATTGCATATATGTGTGAGGATAGTAATCTAGAGCAACTGATGATTGCTGATTTAGCATGAAATACGTATATTGGTGATTATTTATCTTTTCAACATGTGTGTGATGGTGGGTCAGAAATATGAGATGGCACTGTGAATAGTGGGTCATGTGAAAGTCTGAGTATGAATCCTGCATATATTACATATATAAATACAGATTTAAACCTGTACAATGTATACTGAATGTAATAAATGTAATAAGTGCACTTATGAGCATCTATAGAGAAGCTTATTATTTTTATAAATTAAATACGGCTTAGCGCTTTCGAGAACTTATGGTGTTCTCATATTCATAGCAAAATGAAATAGAATAATTATAAGGAGATGAGTGTAATGATACAAGAAATTTAAATTTATTTCAATTCAATAGTAAATATTTAAATAGAGCATGCATTTTTTGGGGAGAGGGAAGGATGATAGCGTCGTATTAATGGCTATATAGCAAACAACCCTTCTTTTTCTCTTTGAATCATTTCTTTCTACATATTGAATGATTGTGTAGAAGAGGATATTGATATTCTATCACGTTTTGGTGTTCAGGGAATATAGAGCTATGCTCTGGTTTGTCTGAGGCATTTTTGTATAAGTATTAGTGCTGTGAAAAGCGTGTAGAGGAGTTTGTTTGGGATTCTCTATAATAGATTGATTGACATCCAGTTTGGGAGAATTTAATTTTTATAAATGGTACTACAGTAAGTTCAGGTTCAAGCCTATCTTTTGCCATACATACCTTAACAAAAAACATTAATAAAACATTTCCACACTCCCCCTTCAGTTAATAGACTATTGAACAACTCCAAAGATAGTCTTGAACATAAACTTAGCCCTAGCACCATTCACAAAATTAAATGCCCTCAAACTGGATGTCAATCAACCTATTACAGGGAATACTGAACATCCTTATCTGCAGGGCTTTCCCAGTATTAATACTTATACAAAAAGAACCTCATACAAGCCAGAACATATCTCTATATTCATTGAGCACCAAAAGGTGATTATACCCTCCTATGCAACCATTCAGATCAAGAGAAAGATAAAAGAGGCTTACTATATAGCCAATAATATGAATGCTATCATCTGTAGAGACTCATTCTTTCATCTCTCCTAAAAATGTATGCTTAAATTTAAATATACAATTTCACTCATTTCTGCCATTATTATTCTATTTTACCTGGCTATGAATATGAGCCCAAAAGTTCTCAAAAGTGCTAAACTGTATTTAATTTATAAAAAATAACAAGCTCCCTTTATAGTTACATATTTATTATATTTATTACCTTCATGTAATAAATAAGTCTAGATCATTCATATGTTGGATTTCTAATCATTTAAATGAGATCATTCGCAAGTTGGATTTTTAATCATTTAAATGAACTTGTAAATAACATTAACCTTTTGATATATCAACTGAAAGGAGACCCTTTAATACCTCTTGGAGGCCTGGGAAAATTCCTAAGGTCCACTCAATATGTTTCTTGTCATTGCAGCTGTTATTACTATGTGATTATTCATATAGTATAATGGATGGGCTGCTGACCAACACACTTTAGCCAGCATGATGAGTTTATTGGCTTTTTACTTCTGAGGTTAAGATCAAGAAACACCATGATCTTTTTTCTCAGTTGCCTGAGAAGGCAGAATGAATGTATGTATAAATGATAAATATTTTTCCAATAGATATATACTGTAATGATAGACAAAAATTAATCATGATCCTTATTCCCAGGAAGCTGTAAAGTCACCAACCAAGGCAGTGGTTGGTGGCTGAAAAAGGAGGGTGATAAAAATGCTCTGATTGTGGACCCAGATTGCCATTTAATGATGACTTTTTATTTAGGTACTTACAACTGCAGATCACTTCCAAGTGAAGGAAGATTTCAAGAATTAGAAGAAGAACTGTCTTATATTAAACAAGGCATTATTGGACTTAGTGAAGTTAGAAGAAAAGGTGAAGAGACAATTGATTGAAAAAGTGGACATGTACTATATTATACAGGCACAAATATTAAAAATACAAGTGGAATAGGTTTTATTATAAATAAAAAGTGGAAGAACGACATTGTGGAGATTGATAGTATATCAGATAAAGTGGCAAGATTAGTTATACAACTTAATAGCAGATACCAAATGCAGATAATTCCGGTTTATGCCCCAACAAGTTCTCATAGTGTTGAAGTAGTAGAAGATTTTTATATGGATGTACAAAAGGCTTTTGATCAGAATAAACAACATTTTAAAAGTGTTATGGTAGATTTTAATGCTAGACTTGGTAAACAAATAAAAGATGAAAGTGCTATAGGTAATTTTGGTTATGGTAATAGAAATGAGAAAAGACACAGACTTGTGGAGTTTTCACAAAAAGAAAAACCTTATATTATGATTTTTTTTTTTGAGAAAAATATTAAAAAGCAATGGACATGGAAGCATCCAAATGAAGGTAAAGCAGAATTGGATTATATTTTGACTAACAGAAAATACACACTTCAAGATTGTAATGTTCTTAATAAATTTAATACGGAAGTGATCATCAATTAGTAAGATGTAAGATATGTGTTAATGCAAAACGAGAGAGACAAAAATTATTAAGAAGAACAATATTTACAGTTGATATTCCTAATCTTCAGAAACATTTTAATAAATTTAAATTAGAATTTACAGATCGGTTTCAAGTATTAGAAGATTTTGAACATGATTCAGATTTGAATAAAATTAATATGAAAAAAACTGGAACACTTTTAAAATCTGCAACAACGACAGCTGGTAGAAAAAAGTAGCAATTGACCAATAAAATTTTTACTGAGACTAGAGAATTTATGAAGAAAAGAAGGAATATGAAGATATACAAAAATGGTGCATTAAAAAAGATTGAATATCTCGAAATTTTGTAAAATGGTGCTGAAAAGAGTTGAAAATGATGTAAAAAAGTATAACTGTGAACTAGCAAGGAAAGCTGTAGAAGAGAATAAAAGTTTCAAGAGCCTAAAACAACATTTTCATATTGGTAGAAAATTTATATCTGCAATAAGAAAAAAAAGATGGAATTATTACTAAAAAGAAAGATGACATCATGAAATGGGTAGAAAAAATTATATAGTAATAAAGAACAAGTACCTCCTACATCTATTACATCTTCTGAATTGCCCAGAATTTTAAATGAAGAAGTGAGATATGCAATTAAATGTATGAAGAAAGGAAGAGCTCCAGGTAAAGATGGAATTTTAATTGATATATTAAAAAAGCAGGTGAAGAAATAGAATGTTTTTTAGCAAAGTTATATACCAAATGTCTAAATGACAAAAATGTACCAGATAATTGGAAAAATGCAGTATTAATATTAATATTTAAAAAAAATGATAAAGAAAATATTAAAAATAGCCTATCAGCCTTTTATCAGTTTTATACAAAAATTTTACCAAGATAATTACAACTCGTTTACAGAGAACATTGGATTTCCACAAATCAAGAGAACAAATTGGATTTAAAAGTGGTTTTAATACAGTAGATCATATCAAGATATTGAGAGAAGTTATAGAAAGGACAAATTAATATGAGTTGCCATTATGCTTAGGATTTGTAGATTATGAAAAGGCATTTGATTCTATAAACATTTTTCAGTGATTAAAGCATTGGATCATCAACGTATAGATCCAGGATATTGTCATATTTTAAAGAATATTTATAAAAATGCAATGGCAACAATTAGATTATATAATGATATGAGGAAAGTCAACATTGAGAAGGGTGTGAGACAGGGTGACTCCTCCATATCTCCAAAACATTTTACAGCAGTGCTGCAAGAAATATTTTGTGGATTAAAATGGGAAGCTAAATAAGTGAAAACAACTGGAGATTATTTATGTCATTTAGATTTTGCAGATGATGTAGTTGTTTTTGCAAATAAAGCTTTAGAGCGGCAGAACATGTTGTAGGAGTTACCAGATGAAAATAGGATAGTAGGACTAAAAATAAATGTTAAAAAGACTAAAGTAATGTTTAATGGATTTTCTCAAAATATGAAAATAAAGATTGATTATGATGAATTAGAAGAAGTACTTTTAAAAATATATATATATATTCATTTGATGAATTAGAAGAAGTACTTTTAAAAATATATATATATATTCATTTATAATGAATTTTTTTTTAGCTTGGTCAGATTATTAATACAGATGGAAACATAATGGATGAAATTAATCATATAATTAAATTTCGTTGGAGTGTTTTTGGTAGAAATAACTTGATACTAAAGGGAAATATGCCTATGTGTTTGAAAATGAAGGTTTTTAATAAATGTGTTTTACCAGTTCTTATTTATGGATCTGAGACTTGGACACTTAATAGAAGAGCAATACAGAGACTTCAGACTAATCAAAAAAGTATGGAGAGATGCATGTTGGGAGTAACAAGAAATGATCAAAAATGCAAAATATGGATAAAAGAACAAACAGGCATTACTGACCTCATTGAAAAAATTAAAAGACTGAAGTGGAGTTGGGCTGACCATATTGCTAGAAGAGATGATAATAGATGGACAATTGAAATCTTAAACTGGATTTCAAAAGATTGTAAAAGACCCAGAAAGAGTACATATGTGAGATGGATGGATGGAATAAGAAAGTGTGCAGGGGTGATATGGAGAAGAGAAGCTAAAGATCGGCGAAGATGGATTGAACTTGGCGAGACCTTTATCCTGCAGTGGATTGATGATGGTTGATGATGATGATATCAATGTGTTATTTACAACTTCATTTAAAGGATTCTTTAGAAATCTAATTTGTAAATTATTTTAGTAATATAGCATTCAGACCTGTTTACTCCGTGATATAAATATTTGATAATCTGTAAAATTATTTATATTCTATCACTTTATATTGAAGCCATAGGTAAATAGTTTAACCAGTGGATAGTAGAACCAAGCAAATCATCCGAATAATTTCTTACTACTTGTCTAGTCAATGAAAAACCTTAATTACATTTATCTTTATAATAATAGCCTTTACGTTTTTTATTATTCAAATTAATCACTTGAAAGTTTAAGACTTGAGTTTTAAATCTGAACCAATTTATTTCTATTAGGTTTATACATTTGACACTAAGACATAAATTATTTTTTTATGATTTCATTAATCTACTTTATAACTTATTTCTAGAATGTTGATAATGAAGATATTAAGTGTAAACTTTGTTTAGTATATATCTTTTTACCTTCGAAGGATTACTAAGCCTACAGTTATTACATTATTGAAGTCAATCAAACAATTTATGATGGATCTTTATAGCTATATGATCAAACTGACTTGGATTTAAAATGTTAGTGTTGGAATGTTGTAATCATTAATTTAAATAGTACAAAAAGGGAAAAAATTGTTTCTACATGTGTATGATCAATTAAATTGTTTTTACCCATAACTGAAAGTAGACTGAAAATTTGTTTTGCACACGTGATTTTAAAAAGGTGTGATGATGATGATTATTATTATTACTATTACTATAATAATAATAATAATAATAATAATAATAATAATAATAATAATAATAATAATGTTTCAATGATAAGCTTTTTTGTCTTAAAGGGTTACAAAAGTTTATATAGCTTGGATTGCTGTGTTTACATAGGCAATCTGTAATTGTAGGTTTAAATATATAAACGTTTATTTGTTTGTCACAGGATTACAGGGATTTTTATATGAGATTATAAAAACATTTTTATGCTGTGGATTAGTGACAAGGGATTACCTGGCTTGGATTGCTGTGTCATAGGCAATCCATAGATGTAGATTTATGTATGTAAAAGTTGATTTATTTATTTATGCTATGGATTAGTTACAAGGGTTTTTGCATAGGTTAGATTGCTATGGTTACGTGGGTAATCTGTAATTGTAGTTTTACATAGGTAAAGTGTTTTTATTGGTTTACATAAGATTACATAAATTTTACATGGTCTGGACTGCTGTATCTACAGATAGGTGAGGACTAGAAATTTTAATAGTAGTGTGGCAATTATCTGTGAAGTCTGACTAGGTGTAAGATCAATGTCAGTATTTTTATTTTCACTTTTTAGGATATCTTCTTTGGATGACCAGGCTTCCTCTTGGTTTCATTGGCAATGTGGATTGGGAAGAGTGATAGTGTGAGTGGGAGGCCTGGTGGGATTGCCATGCCTATTTTTTGGTGCATTTGAAGAGATGAGTGTTGCAGAGGGGTGGTGGTACAGCCATGTTAAAAATGTTGCAATTATTGAGTTGGACTTTGTGGTAAGCTGCTCAGACTCTGGGTCTATCTGTGCACTAGAGGTGGGAGCTGAGTAAGGCTTTTAATGAAGATTAAAAATGAGATCCTTGCATATAGTGTCCTGATATCCATAGGGGGCTGATGGTACAGCTATATTTGAACTGGTTGCAATTGTTGAGTTGAAGTTTGCAATCAGTTGGTTAGACTCTGGATCTATCTGTATTAGAGGTGGTGACCAAATGAAGTTTTTCATATGATTTAAGTGTGAGATTCATGACTAGTGTCCAGATAAAATCTAAGTAGGTAGTTAGGCTCAGTGTTGCTATTAGAAATGGCTTGTTTTTTGAAATTATCTAGTCATCTGATGATAGTTGAAGATTTGAATAAAAAATTTAATACAAAATATAAATCAATTATCACCTGATTGGAAATAAAAAAAGTATATAAAGTTGTTTTTTGCTAACCTAATGTTTGACTACTTTATAGGCATAAACAGCCAGAGCTTGTTGAATTGTGAGCAAATGAACTAATTTCTGGGAACTTAAAATCGAATTTTTATTACTAAACAAAGATCAGAGATTGCTACAATCTGGGTTCCAATTCAATTGACAAATTTCTGTAGAGTTGGTATTATTTTTTTATTCACTTCACAATAAATCAACTCCAATGAATCAATAATTGGATGGTGCCATAGTGTCTACTATTTTATCCATTAGATAGTATCTGTATACATTTTGAAATAGCATTAATCATTATAATATATACAAGTATGATTCATATTATATATATATATATATATGAAATATATAATAGGTATGATTCATATTATATATATATATATATATGAAATATATAATAGGTAATTACTGTTACATTTATTTTTATTGTTATTATATATATTGTACCATTATTTTGGTATACTGCATGTTTAGAATTATATTATAAAAAGGTTGCTAAGAGAAAAGTATATTTATAAAAATATATATATACTAGTATAAAATATAAAAAGGTAGATTTTTTTTGTTTAAGTTGTGATTAATATTGAAAATTAATTATAATAAAAATAAGCTTTGCAGGGGAGAGGGGAAACAAATTCATAAAGGAATAAAGAAAGGAAAGTGTGAATAAGTTCTTGCATGATGGAATCAGACCAGTGGTGTAAAAAGGTGATCCAAAGAACTTTGATTTATTCCTTCCTTGTGCCATTATTATTCATGAGTTCTGCAAATTATAGTACTGTATTTCTCACTAAGTGGTGAATCACAAACAAAGATTCAAAAAGCTGTAAAAAAATGTTTTGTTGCATGTTCATTTTTATCTACAGGAATAACTAAAAAGCTGTATAAAAATGTTTTGCTGCATGTTCATTTTTATCTACAGGAATAACTAAATCAGATGCACTGCTAAGCATATGCAATCAGCAATCAAGAGAATGCCTTGATTTAAAATGTCATGCCTACATTATACAAAGATCCTAGCAAGCTAACAAAAAAAACAACACTTCAAACAGACATAATGGATCTCATAGATCATAGAAATAAAATAAAAAACCATGTCCATAGTATCCACCTATTAGATTAAGCATGAAAATCCACTCAAAGAAATAATAGGTAAGATTAATGAGAAATCTATACCTAATTTTAACATTTATCTGAACTAATAATATAAACTTTTAATGAACTAAAAAGTAAAATAAACGAAACTTTGTTATTGCTAACAGAAGATCAAATTAAATTTGTAATTGCATATGTGTGTTATATATGTATTCTATGTAAGGCTATATCTATAAGTTAATATTTTAGTAGGGTAGTATTAATAAATAATTTGTATATTATAGTGAGTACTTACTTGTTTATTAAATCTGTGTTGTAATTTAAATTTGGCAATCTTCATTATTTAGATTCCTTCATGTCAAAATGCTAATACATGTAACTAATTTACTAAATCTCAATAAATAAAAATTTGATAAAAATACTGTAATTATAAAGAAGGGGGGGGGAATTCTTTTTTTTTTAATGAGCCTTGTGATGGCATGTTCAGTGACATGGTTCACTGGACACTGACACTTGAAACAAATAAATAAAAGCTGTCACAAGCCATGGTTTTGTTTTATATTATAATTATAGACTATTATTTGGCATTTTATTGACCAGGAAATATAATCACATTTTTTCTAAAATTTAGTTAGTAAATTAGAAAGAGAGGGGCAATTTAGTCATATCACAAACATTAATGTATTATATGTATAGTATAAATAGTTTTAAAATCCTTTAACAACCGGAATCTATATAAAAAAAAGAAATTTTCATGATTAAAAAAACTAGACCTAAGACAATGTATATAGTAATGGATAATTTCTTCCTATATCAAATTGTAATTTAATATTGAGAATTAATATAAGAAAACACCAAAGAAAGAAGTTAAGTTTACTAGCAAAATCACAAACAAAAATGTTGGGAAGCTATAAATTATAAAATGGAAACTCTTCTAATTAATAATAAATCTTGAAATAAAAAGATAAGTTTACCCACCATGAGTTACATTTGCACCTATTAATTTGGCATATCAATATTTTATATGTAATTTAATAAATATTTTATAAAGTGACATGAATAGATTATAATGCTAGAGGGAGCTGAGGTAATTCAACTTTTGTCTGAAAAATTTTTTTATTGGCCAGATTGAGTAAAAATTTGAGTGATTTGATTCATTAAATATGGATCTAGCCCATTTTCTTTCTAAAATATATTAATGTACAATAACCAGAATTGTTTTAATTTAGCTTCTAAAAATTGAATTATTTTACATTCAAATTGGTTAAATGTAACAAAAAATTTTAAATAATGTTAATAACTGAAGAAAATTCTAAGAAAAACATATGAGCAGTAAAACAAAGAAATTATATTTCAACCAATCATTACATGAAAACACCAATGATTTCTTGTGTCTTAGAAATTACAATCATTGATTATTTATTTCTGTTGTCTTTTCTTTAAATAAAAATCTAAATCTAGCCACATTATTAGTCAATATAGGGTAAAAAGTAATTATAAAATTCATAAATGTTTATGAAAAATAGTTGCATTTTCTAATTATCACCGAATGTCATTGATATGCAAATAGCAGTCAATGTTATTTACTTGTCTTGGATAGCAGTCAATTGCTAGTCATTTTTCCTTGATTATTTTTCTTGTAAAATTGAAAAAATTTTGAATCAAAGTTTATATTTATGTAAATTAATGCAAAAACTTAATTATGAATGTAAAGAATTACAAGAAATATATTTATTTGCATTAAAAATCTATTATGAAAGCATAAAACATTTTGATTTGATTTCTGACTTTGACAGTTAGAAACACCTGGAGAACACAATCCAAAATTGACAGTCAGTGCTTTGTGGAACCTTGTAAGGAAATAGAGGTGGGACTATGTACAATAGACCACAATCAGAAATCAATTTTTTGTGAAAAATACTGCCAACAGCAAATTTTTTTGGAATTAACATTTTAAATACCGATAAAGCTATGAATTTACCATAAAATAAAAATAAAATAGCAAAAATGTGACCAAAAATGGCCAAGAAATGGTACAAAATATAGAAATTATGTTTCTTTTTTGCAATAATCAGTTTAAAATTAGTAGTCATAATAAAATGACTTCCAACAGTTTGTATCTTCAAAAAAAAAAAACATCAATTCATAAGTATTTTTAAAAATGTCACCAATATTTGTGAGTATTTAAAAAGCTATTATTAAAAAAACACCAATTCATAAGTACATTCTAAAAAATCCAGGACTTCAAACTGTTAATTTTTCTAGTTTTGGCAAAAATAAGTGTTTTTTTCTGGTTTGAAGCCCTGAAAGAACGTAGTTGCCCTCAGGTACACTTTCACCAAAAAAGTCACCCCCAACATCTAAAAGTTTGGCCACCTCTGATATAGAGCTATAAAACTAAACAATGAGTGAAATGCCTGTTAGATATAAATTTAATATTTTACTATAATTTTTTAGATAAGGTAATGCTATAGGATCAACAACTACACTTAAAACTTTATATATAAAATATTCAAATATTATTTCATTATTATAGCCATATTATTTATAACAATATTAATATTACCCATGCTTAAGAAAGTATTCACTACAAAAATGAAGTCATTATAAAATGAAGCCATAGGAAATTTATAACTGGAACTAACTAACAAATTCTAAACATATCAAATATCTCAATTGCCAATATATACAGTATTAGTCAAATCCTAAACATAAAAAAATAAATATTTATCACCATTTAAACAGTTATTATTTAAAATTATAAATATTATTAAATAACAGATTATATATTTCATAATCTGTATTGAAATATGACATTTATAAAATAAAATAAACTATCAATTATTACATCTGAATTATTTTTGAACATTATATTTAAAATTTTTTTAAAATATTATTTGCATACAGCTTATCAGCATAATATTTATGTGAAAAACAATTTATTATAAATAAAAAATATTTAATAAAGATTTATAAGTTGGTTTGTAATTTTAACTTGTTTACCAGTAAAAAATGTTAATGTTATACAAATTTAAGATATAGCAGATGACCCTTCTTTCATAATGGCACTTTATTTGAATTATAAAAGATAGACCTAAACAAAGATGTAGAAAAAAATCATGATTTTGTAGCAGTTGATGATTATGAAGTAATCCTATTTATGATAATGAAAAGATGATGAGTAGATCATCATCTATATGAGTCTTGGTTCCCAAATTCTTGGGATAAAAACTATTTATTTAAAGGTTCATTTTGTCACTTTAAAATTCAATGTTTTCTTTTTCAATTCAACAGCCTAGGACTCTATTCACGTGATCAAAACACTTTTTATGATAAGAAGTCATTCTCGGTTACTTGCCAATAGAACAATAAATAATGCTTCAATCAATTTTAAAAATATATTTAAAACAAATAATTGCCAATTCTTTAAAATTAATATTAAATTCAACAATTGAATTTCTTTTTAAATTATCGTTTAATAAAATCAATTTTTATTTGTAAAAGGGTATATAATGCTTTTAAATAATAATAACAATAATAACAACTTAATATTTTAAAATATTAATGATGTCACACTTCTAAATTAATAAAATTTCTTTCTATACATTTTCTTAATTTATACAATAATGAAATATATTCCAAAGAAATATACTATTTCGATATATATATATATTCGATTTGTACACCTCAAAATATTTTCTAATGAATCTTCCCAATAAAAAAAATAGCTTGAATATTTTCAGATTTAATATATATATATAATATTAGTTTAAATTTAACTAAAAAAAATTTTTTTTAATTTTTAATAAGAGTGAAAATAAGAGTTTTTATAAAATAAATAAATAATGCAATACATTACTGAATTCTAGAATCGAATTTTTTAAATTTATTTTATCATTGAGGTTTATTATCTTAAATAATTTTTAATATACATATTAAAGAATATTTCAAATATCTATACAAATTATCCTATCGTCTGTTTTGAGTTATTTTAATTTAAAGTGACAGAAAATTACAATTTTAGGAAGAGATTTTAAATATTTTTGTTTCATTTTTGAAAGCCGTAAATTATTTCTCTGATCGAAGTATTTAATAAATCTTTTTTTTTTTTTTACCTTCAGATTTATATTGACTGTTAAGTAATATCATTGCTGAAGGTGATACGTTCTTTAAGCTAGAAAAAAAGCTTAACTCTTAGACAGTAGAGAAAAATAAGAAGGAACTATGGCTTATTTTTATTTTATATTTGTAAAGCATTAAAGTAAAATAAATAAATGTACAAGTAAAGGAACAGATTAAATAGAATAAATTTTAATTAGTTTTTTGAATTAATATAATTTCCACATTTATCAAGTACATTTTATACTAAACATACAAATGGTTAGTAGAAAAAAAATAGAGTTATCAAAAATTTAAAAATAATTGAAGATCTTCTTTCCAAATAAAGCTACTGTGCAATTATAAAATCCTGTTCATAAATTGCAGATTTAACCATAATAATTTGCTTCCATTTATATTTAAATATAATTGAGGTGTATGTTAGAATAAGGAAAAAAACATGAAAAATATGCGTGAAAAAGAACAGATATTATGGGCTAAAATGAAGCTGAGCTAAACGTGCGTTTATAAAATTAGTAATAGATAAATAGTTATAGTCGGCTTAGATTAGATTGATCAATGAAGAAGATTGTGGAAATAATGTGGAAAAATTGGATTGAACTTAAAGATCTTTATCATGCCATGCAAAATAATTAGGATGATGACAGTGATATGAATCTTAAAAAGAATATACATTAGTTTCATTAAAAATGTTTGATACACTGCATAAAAAATAAATCAGTTCATATTTAATAAGAAAAACCAAACAAATAAAACGAAAAACACAGTACATGGATAAGAGAGCAAACAGGTGTTACTGATATCATTGAAAAAATTAAAAGACTGAAGTGGAGTTGGGTTGGAAATATTGCTAGAAAAGATGATAATAGATGGACAATTGAAATCTTAAACTGGATTCCAAAAGATTGTAAAAGACCCAGAAAGAGACCACATGTGATATGGATGTATGAAATGAGAAAGTGTGTAGGGGTGATGTGAAGAAGAGATGCTAGAGATTGGAGGTTGGATTGACCTTCAAGAGGTCTTCATTCTGCAGTGGATTGATAATGGTTGATTATGAAATCAAACAAATTACTAATTATACCTTTATCTCTTTGTGTTTAAAAATAAATTTAAATGTGTAACTATTATTTTTATTGAAAAGCAAGCTACTGAAATATCTATGTTCATATATTTATCATATGTATGGACAGAAAAATTTCATGATGCAATGGCATTTATACATACCAAACTTACAATGTGGATTTGAATCTGGGCAGAGCAAACTTTTTCAAACAAATGGTCTACAATCAATTCAGATAATAACTCAATATCAGATGGTAAATGGGTATCTGGTTATTCTTAGTCAGAGAGTAAAAAACGAAAACACTCAAACCTTCATGATTTATAAATTATTAAATATAGTTTGTAGTGTTTTTTTTTTACTGTTCTTTTATAAAAGACTAAATAAGTTCTATCCTATATTTAAATAAAAGGCAGTTTAACATTATCTGAAATACACTCACACCCACCCACCCACCCACACACACACACACACACACACACACACACACACACACACACACACACACACACACATATATATATATATATATATCTGGGTATATATATATAACAACAAACTTCTATATATATATATATATATATATAAAGAAGTTTGTTGCTAATAGAAATAAAACTTTTTGATTCCTCTTTGAGGTCTTAAAGGAACCTAGAGCAGCAGAAAATTCTATCTAATGTTGACTTGGTATTTGTCATTGCATCTATTATTACTATGTGATTATTAATATAGTAAACAAACATGGGTAATCTGATCACCAATATGCATAAATCAGTGTGACATGGGTACTTTATTGATTTTTTACTTCTAGTTTAAAACCAAAAAACATCATGGTATTTTTATCTCAATTGCTTGATAATCCTTAAGTGAAATATCAGTTGAGTTTTCTTGAAGACAGAATAAATGTGTGTGGAAAGTCTTGTTTTAGATATTTACAATGATAAACAGTCCAATTAAGCTATAATCCTTACTTCTAGGATGCTGTAAAGTCATCAACCATGACAGCAATTGGAAGCCAAAGGCAGGGTACTAAACACCCACTGATTGTGGATTCAAGTTTATATTTAGGGATGATGTTTATTTAGCTAATTATAAGTTTAGATCACTTTCAATTGAAGAAAGCTAATATCAATTGAAAGAATAACTGTTTAACATTAAATAGGATAAAGATGAAAAGATAATAGACATGCTCTTTCCTATAAAAGCATAAACACTGGAAGCATAAAAAGAATGAGATTATTATAATAAGAAATGGAAGAATGACTAATATATGGTATGGCTGAAGATCTATCAGCCCCATGTAGCTACTTGAGTTGGATAGCTGGGTTTGAAGACATGTAGATCTAGTGTCTGAACCTATCATGATACCTCTTTGAAGAGTGCCAAAACATGAAACAATGATCAGGGGTTTGGGGGATCCTGGAAAAGATATTTTAAGTGCTGGCTTTGGCTAAGCATTTATCATAAAGCTTGTAGAGGAATTGGCAATCCTCATTGTTTATAACTTATAAGCTTAAGAGATAGGGTCATGCGATCTATGACTTTTATTTTGACTATTTATAGTTTCTGCCATAAGTCTTATGCAATTTTATATTGCTAAGACTACTAATATATGGTATGGCTGAAAATCTATCAGCCCCATATAGCTATTTGAGTTGGATAGCTGGGTTTGAAGACATGTAGATGTCTGAAAATTTCAGATTTTTCCACTCAATAGATAACTTTTAGATAAGTGCTTGGCTTTGGGTTGGTATTTTTAGATCTAGTGTCTGAACCTACCCTGACACCTCTGAGGAGTGCCAAAGTCAGGGATTGGGGGGGGGGGTTCCTGACAGAGATATTTTAAGTGCTGGCTCTGGCTAAGCATTTATCATAAGGCTTGTAGAGGAATTGGCAATCCTCATTGTTTATAACTTACAAGCTTAAGGGATAGGGTCATGTGATCTATAACTCTTATTTTGGATATTGTATATGTTTTACATCTTAATTAGATAATGAGATAATAAATGACATTTAAATGCTTGTATTCATAAATTCTTTTGATGTATATGTTTATATATTATTCAGTTAATTAATTATCATGTTTAAAATTACATTTTTAAATCATTTTTAATAATAATATTAATAATCCATATCAAAGATCTTATTTTTAAAACAAAAATATTTGAGATTTTTTTAAGTTGTAAATGCTGGACTACAGTTGTGTTATATAGGTTTCTTTTAGTTTATAAATTATGTTCATTTTGAATGTATATTTTGCTACTTCACTGACTGAATTAGTCAATCTTTTACTGTATATAAAACAAACGTTTTGGCTTTTTAAAATTAATATGAACTGATTTGTATATAAACCACAGTTTATATTCTGGTGTTCTTTTTCCAATAGTTTGGAAATTTTTAATTGCTCATTGGATATTTTTTCTTATATTTAACTCCTAATAACTGTCTCCCTAATAGAATTATACTTTTATGTTAAATTTAGTACAAAAGAATGATTAGACCAAAGCAAAAGAAAAGAAAAAAAAACTATTTTTTTAATAATCCGTTTATTACTATTTGAATATATTTCACATCAAGCTTTTGATTAACAGGAGTTTAGATGTTCTTTCCTTCTCTTTCTTTTTCAAAATATTATAACAAAATTAAAAATAATTTTCATGTATATTTCTTTATTACTAAATATTATTTCTATTTGTTTCAAAATTACAATAAAAAAGAATTTATTCTTAGTTCCTATTTTTATCACACATTTGCACATTTTATTTGTCATTCTTAGACTTTGATTATTATTTTTTTATGTGAATATAATAAAAATATTTAGGATAGTGGTCTAAAACTGGTGATCCTGTGGCCAAATACAGCTTGTGAGATCTGGCCTGTTGTTTTATGTTTCTATCATTTTATAGGATTAAAACAGAAAAAATTCAAATTTTTAAATGTTTTATGTCAGTTTTAAACAAAACCAAAATATTATTTTGATTTTTTATATTTTCTATCATCAAATGTTGCCAATACTGAATAAAAATGTCAATGTAGCCATTTTGTTTTCAGAATAATATTAAATATGCATCTTTACTGCATTTGAGTTTGAGTCCCCTGTTTAGCACAATTTATTTTTATAAACTGGTAGAATTTTTTTTATTAATTATAAAACAATTTTCAGTCATGAAAAATTAGAACAAAAAATAGAAATATATTGTAATAAATATTTTTTACTTTTTAACAACAACTAAATAAAATTTGTTCTTGAATTTTATATGATAGTAAATTAAATGAACTTTATAATTATATATCTACACCTTAGTGTTTATTAAGGAATTAAAAATAAATAATATATAATATGGGAAAAATTTATTTATTGTATTTTATTTATTATTTATGCATAAATATATTTCATTTTTATTATTTTTTAATTTAAAAAGTTACAATTAAAAATATTTCACAAAGAAATACAATTTTAAAAATGAATTTATTGTTTAATTGTTTTACCAATATAGAACATTCAAAATCTGATAATTTTTAAATTAACTTTAAATGAAAAATTAAAATCTTATCAATATTTAAAACAATAAATAAATTTTAAGCTATTTGTTGAATGAATTGCATTTTCTTGCCTCTATAACTGATAATTGGGTTAATTAAAATATGAAAATCAATTAATCAAATTTAGAAAATAAAACATAATATAGTAAATCACAAAATTTTATTACTTTTAGTTTACATAAAAATATTTACATAATCAAAAGTAAAAAAAAAAAAATCATTTTTATAAAACATAAATCATGAAGTTAAAATCACGTTCGATATATTAAGCAAAAGAAAGATAATGTTTATTGTTATAGGGTTCTAATATGTTAACAATAAAATAAACAACTAATAAAATATTATATAAACAAAAACAATTCTTTACTCTAGCACCACCTAGTGTAAGCTTGAATAATTAATGATTATTGTATGAAAGTGTATTTTAATCTCCATCTCTGTTATTGACATTTCAAAGAAATTAGAATAATAAATAATCTTTCAAACGATTTCAAACCTAATGTAGGGCATTTATACAAAAAGTTTTTTATACTGCCATGCTTTGATTCAGCACAAATTGCATCTTGGGTATCATTTGTCTTTTATGGAATTTTTATTCATATGATTACAAAAGTGTGGTAGTGAAGAGGTTATTTAATATATTTATAAAAAATGTTTTCAATATCTGAGTTGGTTGTTAAATAATTAACATATTAAAATAATTATGTTCAAAAACCATGGTTGACTGTTTTTTCAGTTTTATTAGAAGAAGAATTGGTTAATAAAACAAAGGTTGAAGAACAGGTATAAGTTTTGATGTTGAAACTGACTGCATGAAAAGATTGATGATAGTAGAATTGATATTATTGCAATGATAAGCAAGATGACAACATTATTAGAAAAAGAAATGGCAAAAGATATTTTCCAAATTATTTTATTATTGATTCTGTTTTTCATATTTAAAAATCATATACACTGGCATTAGTAGAGAATGCAATGAAAATAATTTTTATCCAAATTCTTCAACTTCTGTGAAGATGATATTTGGGCTCTTTTGTGCTTTTTTATTGGATATATACCAAATGAATTGAGATCTCTCTTTTTTTATTATTGTGTGATTGCAGTTTGCTAACTTTTTTATTTTGACTTTTTCTGATTTAAAGATTAGTGAGACTATTTTTTTGGTAGGGATATGCTAACCTACCACAATCCTAAAAAAAGCTCCAAAATCAAAAAGTATTTGAAGTCTTAAAAAATATTAATACCAATGATAATTTTGAAAAAGAATTTGTAATAAAGAAAAATTGTACAGATTATATATAAAAAAAAAATCAGAATTTTTAATTAGATGATAGTTTTTTTCAATAAATATGTTCGCAACAAAATTGTGATAACAATCCAAATTTGTCATAAATTTCAATTATCTTTAATTTTTTTAATGATTTATCTTGGAAAGAAAAATGGCAGAAAAATATAGGAGTGGAACAATTCTTTAAATAAGCATTCATTATGTTCTTAAAGTTCTCCAACTGGCTAAAATATAAAAGCTAGATTTGCTCTTGTTTATAAAATACTATAATAAGCTTATGAATAAAATAACAATGGATTGATAATTATATATATATGTTAAAACGAAGATTTGCACGGGTTAAATATATAAAATACATATTTTGCGGGTTCATCCGTGTTAAAAACTTTTAATATCAATTTACTGACGTTTCGACTTGATCACACAAGCCATCCACAGAGTTATAAAAAGGTAGAAAGACGGTTGTAGAGGCGCTACTATCACTGGTTTGAATAAAACATTAAAAATCCCACCAATAGCAAAAATGTTAAATTTAAGAATGTTTTTTAAAGAAATCTTTCCAAATAGGAGGAAGTTTGCACGTATCATCTCGCTTATTGATACAATCTGGCCTTTTAAGTATCTCAATGGCTTCTCTGATTTTGCATTGGTAGAGATTATCACATCTGGATATGATCCTGGTACTAGAAAAATCTATTTTATGACCTGAATCTATAGTATGGAGTGAGAGTGCGATGATGATGAGTGTTGTTTAACTGCATTGCTGCTCATCTCTCCTAACACTGATGCGACGATTACTCATACCTATGTAAGAAGCTTTACAATTTTTACATGAGATTTGATAGACCATGAGATTCAAGAGGGATTGAATCCTTAGGCTTGGTTATTATATTGCTGATCTTTTGATGAGCAGAAAATGCTGTATCTATATTATAGCGTTTTAATATCGTCCGATACTGTCTGTAGTTCCTTTTACATATGGAACACAAATCCTAATAGCTGACTTATCATCTTTTTGTTTCCTATTTTGTCTATTTTGGGCTTGAAATAAGGCTTTTTTTATAAATTTGTAATTATAACTATTTGCTAATAAAACACTATTAATATGATTTATTTCTTCTTTCAGATGTGTGTCATCTGAAAGGTTAATTGCTCTATTTAAAAGAGTTTTGGCTACAGAAACTATCTGAGTTGGGTGATGATGAGAATGGAAATGTAAATATCTGTCTGTGTGTGTATCCTTTCTGTAAATAGAAAAAGATAAACTATTTGGTGTTCTGGTGACTAGAACATCAAGAAAGAGTCTGATGGAAAACTCCCTTTTCTTGATGTTCTAGTCACCAGAACACCAAATAGTTTATCTTTTTCTATTTACAGAAAGGATACACACACAGACAGATATTTACATTTCCATTCTCATCATCACCCAACTCAGATAGTTTCTGTAGCCAAAACTCTTTTAAATAGAGCAATTAACCTTTCAGATGACACACATCTGAAAGAAGAAATAAATCATATTAATAGTGTTTTATTAGCAAATAGTTATAATTACAAATTTATAAAAAAAGCCTTATTTCAAGCCCAAAATAGACAAAATAGGAAACAAAAAGATGATAAGTCAGCTATTAGGATTTGTGTTCCATATGTAAAAGGAACTACAGACAGTATCGGACGTATATATTAGATCGCTATAATATAGATACAGCATTTTCTGCTCATCAAAAGATCAGCAATATAATAACCAAGCCTAAGGATTCAATCCCTCTTGAATCTCATGGTGTCTATCAAATCTCATGTAAAAATTGTAAAGCTTCTTACATAGGTATGAGTAATCTTCGCATCAGTGTTAGGAGAGATGAGCATGCTAATGCAGTTAAACAACACTCATCATCATCAGCACTCTCACTCCATACTATAGATTCAGGTCATAAAATAGATTTTTCTAGTACCAGGATCATATCCAGATGTGATAATCTCTACCAATGCAAAATCAGAGAAGCCATTGAGATACTTAAAAGGCCAGATTGTATCAATAAGCGAGATGATACGTGCAAACTTCCTCCTATTTGGAAAGATTTCTTTAAAAAACATTCTTAAATTTAACATTTTTGCTATTGGTGGGATTTTTAATGTTTTATTCAAACCAGTGATTGTAGCGCCTCTACAACCGTCTTTCTACCTTTTTATAACTCTGTGGATGGCTTGTGTGATCAAGTCGAAACGTCAGTAAATTGATATTAAAAGTTTTTAACACGGATGAACCCGCAAAATATGTATTTTATATATATATATTAATTTAAATAGTGTTATTGACTATTCAACATATTAGCATAAATTTTAGCAACAATTTTCTGAAAATAATAAAGTAAATTATATTTTAAAGATACTTTTTTTTTTATTTCAATAAACTGGAAGTTAGATTTTAAAATATAAGTAGAAGTTCTGAAGAAGATTGCTGAGGCAATTGAAACTGTCATATTAGATTGTAAAAAAAAGCATTGTAAAAGTAATAAATGATACTAATATTATAGAATAATATAAAATAAATATTTTTAAAAAAATTCTACATTATATAATATTTTGTAGTCATTAACGTGGTTTCATTTTTTCGAGAGTATATTTAATTGTTTTCTATTTTTGAAAATATTTTTTTTAAATTAAATGTTCGTTTGACTTTATTGCAACATGTGATTTATATTAATACATACAACATTTTTAAATCGATATACTTATTGTTAATAAAATTAACATAACACATTTATATAATTTATATTACTTTTAAATAAAAACACTAACATGTACACATGAATATAAATATAAGCATCTACTCCAAAAATTTTTATATATTAGACACATACACACACACGCATATATATACGTGTTTGTGTACATGTGTTAATGTAAAAAAAAAAACTTGTCTAAAAAATGAAATGTGTTGTAAAGTATATCTTGATTGCATAAAAATCACGATAAAATGACATTGTTATTTAAGTCTGATATATATATATATAAAGTTGTAAAATAAAAATCTGGCTTTATATGAGATTGATAGATTTAATATTATATTTTGAACACATATGCCCGTTGTTTAAAAAAGATTTTAATCAAATTTATGTTACTAGTTTTAATTTTCCGTTGTAAAACTTGAGTTTAATTTTAAAATAAAGCAAAGATTAAAATGACATAAAAGAATTAAAATACTATGAGCTTAATATCTCAGATAGGAAATATATATTGTATTATAAAAATTCAACTTTTCATCCTTAATTTTTTCAATGTATAAAATGTACTAATGCCAGGTGTTAAGGTTTCCTAGTAATTTTATTTAAGGATCTTGCTCCGTTTTTTTACCCCATGAGAAATAAATTCTCTGAAAAAAAATTGCTAATCAACCAAAATATCAGACGTTAATTTATTAAGTATAAAAATTATATTTCATAAAAGTGTTTGGACAATTAATAAATGATATGGCAATAAATTTCAAAAAATTGTTAGGCATCTTTATCAAAGGAAGACTACAATTAATTTTAGAAAACATATAAATATATAGTGAAACACTAATTATTGAAAAGAGGATTGCCTCTTACATTAATGGAATATCTTTAAATTACGTTCCAGTTCTTATTAAGAGGAATATTAATGACTCTAATATTAATGGGATTTTTTGAAATTAATTATATAGCAAGCTTCTTTTATCCTACATCTTTTAATTATTTCTGTTAAGACAAAATTCTGTCATTAGCAGATTTGAACAAATGGCCAGTTTTCTTCACAACTCAAAAAATACAAAATTACACCCAATATTATTTTAGCTTGCTAAACATCACATGATCACCATTTTTTATGCTTACATAAGCTGTTAGCACAGAGACAAAACCCTCCATACATTAGCCCACTCAGTGCAAGCCAGACAAATCAATGGATGCAAGAATCTTTGTGCATAAAATTCTATGGTCTAGGTGTAGTGCTCTCAGATTTAAAACTACTACTGATGAAAGCAGCAAGCTTTAGTTGTCTGGGGATATTAGATGAGTAGGCACACAAATCTTCTTGAATCCATTGATTACTCTGGCTTGTACTGAGTGGTGCTACTGTATGCAGAGCTTTGCCTCTGTATTGTATTAGTTGTATTATATAGATTTGTTGTAAGTTATTCTAAATTTTAAATATACTCATATTTTCCTATACATTTAGAATTACAAATTTGGAAATCCAGGGTATAAATCAACTATGTTTTATCATCATTTCCAATCTTATCCTTAGAATTATTAATAAGTCTATTTAAAGATACAGAATATTAAAAACAAATATTAAATGTTTTTTATTTATAATTGAAGTTATTTTTATTCAAATTAGGCTTATAGAATATAACAATGTAGTTTTCAAAAAAAACCCATTCTAGATGTTCTAGTTTTGTCATTTTTATATTTACATGTACATTTTTTATTTGTTTATCAAGCATGATTTTAAAATATTCAACTGTCATCAAATCATTTTTATAATTCCCTGTATTGTTTATTTTCATCATTCTGGAAATTTGCAAACTTTTAATTTTCTTAATAAAAAAGCTTTCAAACTTGCCATTTCATAGTGAAATAGAATTTTTGATAATGGATGTAAATATATCCTAACATACTTTACAACACTAGTAAAATAGCATTATATTTAATCAACATAATTAATCTTTCACATGAACACCATCTTTTATGCTAGCACATAACTGTTATTAAACAGGCAAAACTCCATACAGTAGTGCCACCCTCTGCCAACCAGAGTAATCAATGGATAGCAGAAGGCTTGTGCATAAAATCCCCATCTAGTGCCTACTCATCCAATATCCCCAGACTGGATATTGGATGAGTAGGCACTACATGGGGATTTTATGCACAAGCCTTCTGGCATCCATTGATTACTCTATTTGGCACAGAATGGCACTACTGTATGGAGAGTTTTGCCTGTTTAATAATTAATCTATATTTTAATTTACACTTTTTTCAATGCAACTTATTATTTCTACAAATAATTTTTTTATTATTTACAGTTTCGACTGCATTGCATTGACTTTCTAATTTTAAATCTCAAAATTTAATAGATTTATTGTTTTTATCTTTTTCCACTCAATTAACTTCAGGGATTTTATTTAAATTATTATATATTACCACTTATATATTCAAAAATATTCTCAAAATATCTACCAGTAGTGTTTGAATAATAAGTAAAAATAGAAAATGAAATTAAAACAATATTATTATAGATAATATTAAACAGACAAAACTCTCCATACAGTAGTGCCATTCTGTGCCAACCAGAATAATCAATGGATTCCAGAAGGCTTGTACATAAAATCCCCATCTAGTGCCTATTCATCCAATATCCCCAGACTAGTTTCTGGCATTTGGCTTTTGTTAGTGAGGAGTCTTGGATCTGAGAGCACAGCACCTAGATCTTAGGATCTAATGCAACCCTCCAGCAAAAGCAAAAATTTAATAAAAATGTGGTGGGGATCAAATATTTAGAAGATCCAAAATAATTAACAAAGCAAGCAAGGAAAGACAGAGCTGAGACCTAAAGGTTCCTATTTTGTGCTTGAATGGCCAATGGTCTTCTAAGTATCTACTCAATTATTTAAGAATAATTAAATAATAACAATAAATATTATTTGCATAAATTTTAAAAAATGAATGTTATTCAAGTTTAATTAATAAATCAGTAAATCCAATAAGTAAATTTATTTATTAATGAATAAATAATTCAATTTCAATAAACATTTTTAAAAATAATAAATACCACTATGATCAGTTGCTCATGGATCCAAAGATAAACACTGAAATTTAACATGTTAAGCATAACAATATCATTAAAGTTTACATTTGATTTGCTTATCTTAACTGACAATTGTTTTAGGAACTTTGAGCTCTTCTTTTTACTATTCTAAATCTGGCAGTAAATGACCAGTTTTGTTTCTTTGCTAATGTTTTGAATAAAGTGATTGCAAATGCATTTAATGGTTGCTTGAAAGCTAGAAAGATAATATTTTTGAATGTTTTTGTTTTGTAAATTTGTATTTTCTATCCATATAAAAATTATAGGTGCATGTGATAAGCATTCCATTTGTTTTCATTTTGTTGAATGATAAATTAAATATGCTATCAAAATTCAAACCATTTTATTGATTATAAAAATGCTAGTATACACATTGTCATTCATGGTATGCAGATCTTTATCAGATTATGTAATACAGTCAAATGCATCTGAACAATAATAAATGAGTGCAATCCGATCGTAAAATAAAAAAAACATTGCTAATAAATAATTTCATATATATATATATGTGTGTGTGTTACATAATAAGGAATCTTATAATTAAAGTAAATACAGTAATCAAAAAATTTGAAAAGTGCAAAAAAAATATAATTTGTCACTTAGGAGCACTTTCAATTATTCTCATAGTCTTTGTCAACTAATACTTTGAAAGATTAACCTTTACATGCCTGCTTTATGATTAAGCCCTGCTTGCATTTATATATTAGCATAGCTTATTAAGCAGGACTTAATCAATAGGCAGACAGCAAACATTAAGATCACGGAATTATGGGAAGGTTAATCTTTCAAAGTATTAGTTGACAAAAATATAATATGATGCATGGTGACTTTTCTTTATATGGAGTCAGGAATCTCTCATCAATTATGCCCAGAGAAACTTGTTAACCAATTTGATTTCTCTTTCCATTCCCTACCCCAAATTTTTTCATATTTTTCTTTATCCTGCTCCTTCCCATTTCCACAACATAATCTTTGTCAACTCAATGGCCTTTATATCTAAAACCCCCTTATCTTTTTCCAAACCCAGCATAAAAACCAATAGTCCACTTTTTGTATAATCACTTTTTTCATATTTATTCTTCCACAACTTCATTATTTGTATCCTTTCTGCTTGCAGACATTTACATTCAATTAACAGATACCTAATATTTTCTATGCCTTCCTTACACAACTTGCAGATTAAAGCACCCATATTTTTCCATTTATGTGTATATTCCCTTGTTGCTAAAGATTCTGTTTGAGCTTTAAACAGTAAACTACTTTCCTTGCTATTATCATCAATTAACTCACACCCAATATTCTCTTTACTTCTATAAATATTTAAACTCTTTTTACTATCCATACCAACTTTCCATCTGTCCAATTCCTTATTCTTTATTAATGCATCTATTCTTCTGTCCCATTCCTTAACACTATAACACTCAAAAACTCTCATAACACAATCATCCCACCTTTTGTATAAGTATACTGACAAATTTTTTATCTAAATCTTTTGCATATAGCATTACCTTTCTCACCCATCTTGTTGCCTGCCCTTTATTTATAACCCAATTAAATACTATTTTGGCTAGTCTTTTATTATCCATAAACTGCAATCTACTGAACATTTTCATTTTGCTTTTTGCATCTCTCATATAAAAACTTGCCATACTATGAGGATATTCGAAAGCACTCCTTAGTGACGATTATATTTATGATTCCTTGTATTCTTTGAAGAAACAGATATCGATTTATAATATTATTACATATTATATAATACGTATAATATATATTAAATAATACATACATTTTATTTACTCAATGAATAATTATTAAAAGTGTTATCATGTAACATGTAATATTTTTGTAAAATTCACTTATAGAAAAATGCTTTCCTGCTACTTATAGTAAACTGCTAATCTCGGTTAACTACAACGAGTGACAAGCAAAATTGGAACTGACAAAAGGTGTGTCTAATAGCTAATAAAAGCATGCTTTTATGAACAAATTTTACAAAGAAAAAAATACATAATAATACAATTAGAAACAACATAAACTTACTATGTTATACGTTTTAGTTTTAATCCAAAACAAGTGGTTGTCTGTAAGATTGTATATATATATTTTCCAATGTTAATCTAATAATCATTGTAGATCATGAATATATTTTAAATTTCTGCGTAAAGGCAAGCAGATTTTAAACAGAGTACTGCAAACAAATAATAAAACTCCATCATCGTCGTTACCAACGTTTTTTAACTTCTTATTATACTTTATTTATAAATTCATTTTGTACTATATATATAACAATTTTATTTTTTTGAATTAGTCACGCAGATTTAAAAAATATTTTTGTTACATTCATTTTAAATAAATGCACCCCCCCCCCCAAATAATATTATACGTAGTATGAATAATAATTATAAATCCACAAATATCTAAAATAAAATTAGTATTATATTCGCATTAGTACTAACAATTGTTGTAATCAAAAATCAATACATGTAAAATTTACCTACGCAAACTATTAGCGAACTATAATTTTTCAATTAAAATAAAGAATAATGTCATTTATAAACAATAATAAAGTAATTACATCAATAGCTAGGAGAAGATAAAAATTTACATAAAAGATTTTTTTAATAAAATATTATGTTTTGTTCATAAATTATAATAACATAAATTATAATTAAATGGAAAGAAAAAAGTTATTTAGAAAGCAATATTTGATAATTTTTCTAATATATATATTTAAAATAATGCGAAATTGGTTTAATCAAAAATCTTTGCAAAAAATAAAATGAAGATTGAGAATAATGATTTTTTTTTTTTGAGAACTAAAAACAAACTAAGAAATTACATGTAAAATACTTATTATAATGCCATTAAATTTATTTTAAAAAGTAATCGTTAAATTGATTTATCATTATGTTGTTAAAATATTTTTATGTGCGCGTGTGTGTGGAGGGGGCTTTAACCGTCTGGTCTTGATCATAAAATATTTATTAAAATAATATAATTGCAATAAAATGAAATATAAAAATACCTTATTAACTTACCATAATGGTTGGTTATTTTCCCAAATATCCAATTCTGTTTCTTCGTTTTCTAGTCGTTAAGCTACTAACTAACTGTATTAAGCTACGCTATTAAACCTTTACAAAACTCTTACGAATGGGTCGGTGACGTCATGATTTGCGTGCAATACCTTTTATATGTTTCTTTTTCAAAGTTACTCCAACTACTTTCATTAAGCATCTTTAACGGAAAGTCAAAAACTTATACAGACTTTTTGAAAAGAGTTTTGACGAAGATTGCGCAAAAGAAATAAATTTCTTCTTAATTTAATACTGAGAATATTTGCTACCTGAGAAACGGACGCATGCGCTTTATATAACTAACAATAATTCTTGAGACAGAAGATAATTGTTTAGATAATATAATAAATCTAGTTATTATTATTACTTTTAAATAAACTTTTCTGAAAAATTACTATTTAATTTTAAAAGACTGATTTAACATTTTAACAAGCTAAAATTTTAAATTAAAAGGTATAAGCTATTAAATGAAGTTATTTAAAATCAAATGAGCGTTAATTAATACTGTAATTTTAATATTGATAATAGTAATCTTAAAATAGTAGCACTAATGTAATAAACGAATACTTATATATATATGTGTGTGTGTGTTTAATAAATTAAAAAAAAGTTTAACATTAGAAAAACAAAAATAAGAAAAGAAAGAAATACTTATTCCTTTCCATTGCGATTAATAAAACAAATCTTGAATTTTGAGCGTTAAAAATAAATAAAGATAAACATCATTTCTGAATTTTTTTTAAAAAACTATTTTGGCAAAAAAATTGTTTCCTGGAACCGAGCATATCTATAACAGTAAGTAAATTCTCAAATTTGAGGTGCAGAAGTTATGATAAAAATAAATTTTAACGGTAGATTGAAAACATAACGTACAGTGACAATATTAGTCGCAGTAATTAATTAATAATATTAGCAGTGCTTATAATAACGAAATAATGGAAGAGGAGAGTGATATAGTATAACAGTAAAAAAAAAAAAAGCTCTTTTAAGACCTAATCTTACTTATGCTGGAAACAACTTTATCAAACCCAATTTAACATTTTTAATTTGCCATTCATTTTTAGCAGGTATCAGTAAACGAGTATGAATATTTTAACTTCATAAAATCGAAGAAAATGGAGCAAATTTTTATTAATTTGGTTTGCGATGATTATATAACAAACACCACACATGTCACACTCTGATTCTTTGGCTTTTTATTTACATCTTGCTATGCTGGCTTATAATCTCTTTTGTAACGAACTTTTTTTTTTATTCTTCAAGACTTTTGCATTATTATCAGTCATACTCTGAGTGAAAGCACTCAATATGTTTTTTTATAGAGAAACATTTGAGATAATATTTATAAAATACTTTTTTTTCCCGGAATTTAGTTACTTTTATCTGCTACATATTTCCAAACCAATAAAGAATATCATTGAATCCAGTCAGCTGAAAAACACTAACAATTGTTTCAAAATCTTGTCATGTATTTTCATACTAAAAGACATCAGCTTTAAAATTGCTTTTTAATTTTATAATATAACGATATGGATCCAAGTCCTCATTTTGTTAAAATAAAATTGACAAGATAATAGGTTGACCACAAACTTAGTTAAAGTAATTACATCCTAGGGCCAATTATACTATTGTTTAATGTGTTAATTGTTTCTGGGTGGATACATTTAGTCTTTACTGATATCAGCATTCAAATCCTATATTTACCTAAAAAGTTCACATTCATGCTTATCCAAGCCAAAAGAGGTAGAATATTTTTTCTTCCATCTCTGGCTGACAAAATAGCGAATATTTTTTTTAATATTAATTACTATACTATAGTAATTTAAATTGTTGCTTTTCTTTTCAGAATTCTTCTATCTTTAGATTTTATTGTGTAGTCTAATTACTCTTTATATTTGAGATATTAAATCTATTTTTTCAAGGATGTTCACACTAATTAATTCTAAAAATATATACCTTATAAAATTTAATAAAATGCATTAAACTTTAATCTTAAACTAATATTCTTTTCCTACCCTTATATAAACAAATGTATTTTAATATTGGTTAAACACTATCTTTTACTTCATAAAATCAACACAAGACATTGAAGAAATGCTAATAACCACTATGTGTTTTGACTAAAAACTCTTCAGATGGTGTAGAAAACTCTCCATATACTGTTCTCTATACAGTGCTATCCAATGCAAGCCATAGAAATCAATGGGTGCAAGAAGGTTTGTGCATAAAATTATTATTTAGTGGCTACTCATCCAATATTCCCATACTAGTTTCTAGCTTGTGGTTTTCATTACTGAGAAGCCTTAGATCTGAGAGCTCTGCACCTGGATCTTAAAGATCTATTTCACCCTCAGCAGCCACCTTTTATCTTTTTAGTTAACTATAAATCTATGGGTTCAAAATAAAAACACAATAATATTTTCAATCCAAGCTTATTTGCTAGTATAGATATACAAATCTGAACCCAGTTCAATATCTACACAATTTAGTGTCTTTTTTCTTTAATAACTCTAGACATCATACTCACATGGCATGATTGTTATTAAACCACTAAATATTATATGATCAACATTTTCTAAGCTTACAAAGCTGTTAAAACAGTAGTAAACTCTCTGTATAGTAGTGTCATCTGGTGCTAGTTATAATAATTGGTGCAAGAAGGTTTGTGCATAAAATTCCTCTCTAATGCCTATTCATCCAGTATTCCTTACTAGTTTTTAGTTTGTGAATTTTATTAGTGTTAAGCTTTGGATCTGAGATAAAAGGTGGCTGCTAGAGAGATGTATTAGAACCTAAGATCCAGGTGCATTGCTACCAAATACAAAGCTCCACACTGATGAAAGCCACCAGCTAGAAACTAGTATTGGAGATATTTGATGAGTAGGCACTAGATAGGGATTTTATGCATAAACCTTCTTGCATCTATTGATTACTATGGCTTGGACTGAGTGGCACTACTGTGAAGAATTTTCTAAAGTTTTAACAATTTGTGTAAGCTTAGAAAATGATGATTATATGATGTTTAATGGTTTTTGATTTTTCACACCCACTCAATGTTCTGACACTTTTATTATAATAACATTAAAAGTGAAGGCAATAAATGTGAGCTGGTTGCAATTTATCTGACCATAAATAAAACAATAGCACTGGGATATTGGTGGGTCTAAAAACTCAAGACTATACGAGGAGACTGACTGGTTTGTTTACAATACATGTTATTAATAATTAAAAATACTTTGCATAGATTATTTACAGAGTAAAAGATGAAAGTTTAATTGCATTATTAAAAGAATTACTAAGTATTACTTTTTATAAGTTATTCCAAAAGGTTAAGGGCCTTGTGTAGTTATCTTTTAAATTGGCAAAAACAAAATAATCAACATTATGAAGCTACATATTAACTATCCTCAAGATGACTATAAAAAAATGGAAAATAAAACTGAGACTAATACACACTTCTGTTTAACATCATTTATATATCAAGTACCTTAAACTTTTCATTACCAAAAATAATTCTTATTCATGAACAATGAGATACTTTCAAACATTTAAATACATGATAAGTTATTGTTAATTCATGTTTCTTTCAGGTATACATTGTTGCACAATAGAGTTTTCATAAGCCAAAAGTTCCTGGATAAATCTTCAACTAAGTAAAACAAAATATCTAAGTTTAGTCACTTAAATGTAATAATTATAGTGTTCAAGTTTCTAGTTGCAGACTTCAATGTCAAATGACTTCTCAAGACCCTAGATTATTTAATTTCAATAGCTGTCAATAAATTAGTTTTTGAATAATATAATTTAGGATAGAGGTATGTAAAAATTCCTCTACAAATACATTTACCAAGTTGGTGATAACAGTTTATCTTTTTAATTTACCCCCTACTTAGAAGTTGTTAAAAACCACTTTACCAAACAACAGTATGACTAACTAATTTTTCGCTAGAGTATGGTTGCTTAAGAATAATACCAAACTTTCTTGACACCTGAAAAATATTTCAAAACTTTACCCAGTATTTGGATTTTATGTCATGAGTATGGCAGACGAATGTATTAACTATAATCACAAGATTCTTTACATATATTATAAATTAATGTTGCTAAACCTATTTCAGTTATTTATGAAACAGTTAGAACAAGATGTAGCATTTACACAAGGTTATATATTATTATATCGAAAACGATGAACGTTTTTCTTATATCTTTCACTCATGTTAAACATTCCCTTTCAACATATTCAGAATTTTTCATTTTAAAGTACATGATCGATATAATTTCTTTCACTTGCATATTTCAATAATTGAACTTTTTTATTTTCATAATCTTTATTCTGCTTATTTTATACTAAGTTCGAAATTTTTAATCCTAGACTGTTGTTTCATGGGTTAAATACATGCTTATTGTTTAAGTGTAATATTTATTTCAAATCTAGACAGATTAATAGGATACTATATACGAAGTCTTTTTTTTTTTTTGACGTTTTTAGAGTCGTTTTGACTTATGTTGTTGATTTCTAATTTCACATGAAGTAATTTTTGAAATAGTTTTTTTTTTTATTGAAGGGGAAAAAAGATTTAAAAATTATTAAGATGTTCATCACGTGATATTTTGTGTAAAACAAAAAAAGCTTTATAAACAGATCTATATTTGTAAAATATTTTTCATTTTCAGAATAAACTTAGGTTTTTTCTTGTCCTTCAAATCTATTGATTTAATTTCTCATATATATTTTTTCTTACTAATCGTCTAAATCTTTGCTTCGAATAAAGTTTTTTAAATCTAATTTTAAAGTATTATTAATCTCCTTGCCGTGATATGATTTATTATTATAATTAAAATTATTAAATTTTATACCTTATTAATTGTTTGTATTTTTAATATATATATATGAATATGCGTACCCTATCTAGTTAATGCAATGATTTTTCTTTCTTTTTTTCTTCTGAAAAATCCTAATATATCAACCAATCATAACTCTTGATTACATACCATAATTCTAACGTAATTCTTTTACGATATATTAAAGAAAGGGAGAAATGTTTGTTAAAAAATGAAACATTTCTTTTTATAATTAATTTTTATACAATTCAATGCCTTATAAGTAAAAAAAAATTACTATTATAATTATTTTATTTTATAATATTTATAAAATAATTGGAGATTTATATAAATAACTAAACCAATATTATAACATGTTCATGTAACCGTTCTTTGTCATCACACACACACACACACACACACAAAAGATTATAGACTGTTAAGCAACTGAAATTCATGAAGTATGGATTCTGGATTAAGAAAAAGTAAATCAAATAATTGTTAGTTTTTGATTAATTTAACTGTTATATGGATTACAGTAAAAAAATACATTATCTTGAATACATTATTCTTTTTTTTTCTTTAATAAAAAATAGATTATTAATTTGATAAGTCTGCCTTCCATTAAAAAAAAAAGTATTATTTGCTGATACTTACAAATATAATTATATTCACTTACTTTTAATTTACTTTTATTTCTTTTGCATTTGAGTATATTTATATTTGTGACAAAATTTTAAACTTCTTGCATTGAATATGAGTGGTTAGACTGACGTAATGTCTACAGGAGTATGTCTACAATATCAAATCCACCAAGGGCTTTAAGCGTTCCTTCTTTAGTTTTTCAATGAAATAACGGTTGAAATGTTGGAAGAGTGAGAAGATTGGAGCCTATCCACTAAAGTTTAAGGGATTTCTACCTTAATATAAGTTGAGTACTGATTGTACATATGTGTTGGAGATTATGATCTGGCCTAATTGAGTGTTGGTTCTACCCAAAATACCTATATTGGGGATCATTTCCCTTTTTCATATATGTGTGTTTATGTATATCTGTTGTTTGAGATGGAGTGAAGGATTAATATATACTGAAAAACTTAAGTTCAAATTCTTCTATTTACTCATCTTTCTATTGTTTGTAATCCTAGATAATGTTGTTATATTTGTATTTATTATTTGGACTATTTCCATAGTCTAATATTGAGTATTGCATGTCTTTAGAAAAATTTGACTTTATTTAAATATTACAAATACATTCAACTGATAGTAAGAACTCATCAAACAGGTTAATATATGCACAATGTTTTGAGAGGTATTATTCTCTCCTCTTCTTCATGTGTTTCTGGCTACCAGTGACAGTACTAATATGGGAATCGAACCTGGACCTTTAGATTTTTTGAGTATTGAATTTTAAGGTAATATTCTAACCAAATGAGCCTTTCTGCCAAAGGCAACAATCAGTAGAAAATTCATATAATTATCTATGAGGTTCCTCCTGATTTCTTCACTTTTTACTTTGAGCAAAGTTGATTAGTGGTTTCCATAAATTATTATGTATTGTCACACTAGGTTGACTTAATGGGGTTGTTCACCATTGTCATGTGAGCAGCTTCTTTAAATTTTTTTCTTTGTACTTGTTCTTCTATATCCATAAGAAAATTTAAAGAAGCTGCTCACATGACAATAGCAAATAATCCCATAAGCCAACCCAGTGTGACTATACATAATGTATGCAAGCACTAATCAACTTTTCTCATAAAAATAAAAGTGGAGAAATCAGGAGGAACCTCATAAATAAGTATATAAAATTTCTACTGACTGTTGCCTTTGGTAGGATCGATCAGTTGGTTAGATCGATCCCTTAAAATTCAATATTCTAGGGTTTAAGGGTCCTGGTTCGATTCCCATGCTAGTACTGTCACTGGTCAAACCAGCAGCACCAAAAAAAGAGGAGAAAATAATATCTCTCAAAACACTATGCATATACTAAGCCATTTGATGTGTTTTTACTAATAGTTGAATGTATTTAGAATATTTAAATAAAGTTAAATTTTTCTAAAGACATTCATTACTCAATATTAGATGATGGAAATATTCCAAACAATAAATACAACTAAAACACCATCATCACAAATCTTCAGGAAAATGCTGTTATATGCTTGAATAGTTTTTAATAGTCCTTCAAAAAGGTTGTAAATTTTTTTCTGAATATATTTTTAGTTTTGCTGACAAACAAGCAACTTATTTACCATAAGAACATATTTGTTGCAAAACTTATAGAGTAAATAAACACACTTTAATGAAATGATATTTTTTTTGTTAATTTAGCTGGCCTTCATAGCATAAAATCTCCTACAAGGCCCTCTCATATTCCCTTAATTTACTGGAATACTTTTAGATATAAAAAAACATTGATATTACATTTTAAAATTTGTGGTTAGTTTATCAATATCTATTAATTCTTCTAATTTAGGAAAACAGTGTCTATTCCATTTATAAGTAAAATAAAAAAATTAAGATGAGGTTTCAGACAGTTTATTACTCTGCTTTATCACAAAATCAAATTGGACAATGTATTCAATTTCTTTAATCCAAAGAAAAATGACTACAATTAAACTACCATAGGTTATTAATTATGTCTGGCTTAAGTATATATTATATATATATATATATATATATATATATATATATATATATATATATATATATATATATATATATATATATATATATATATATATATATATATATATATATATATATATATACTGTACTTGTGTTTAAATATATACAATTTCATCACACTTTATTGGAACATATGATCAAAGATATATGAAAAAGATAAATGATTCCCCAAGATTTTCATTTCATGCTAAATCAGCACTCATTAAATGGCCCAGATCACAATTCTTACACATATCTTCAGCAGTTGTTCAGAATACATATAGTTAGCAAATTACTATAATTAATTGATAGATATTAAACTTTCTGCACTACAATATTGATACCACTTTATAAATATATTAATAACTGTAATTATTTATAAAACTAGACATTATCCATAGCCCAAATATGTACATTTTTTAAGGTGTTACTTAATTGGATAATGTAACTGCAGTGG
>JAQFVV010013899.1:0-15000 GCA_028023455.1 Epiperipatus broadwayi
AAATAGCAAATCTTTATATTTTTAATGGATTATCTTCTATATTTCCACCCTCCAAATCTTCAGCTATCCATAACATTGAAAATCTGATGAAATGTTCAAATGTTTTCTTTTTGCAATCATACCTCTGTTGACATTAAACCAAACTGACACCTCATATGTATGACCTCAATATGTCCATTTAAATACATAGAAAATGGATGGGTAGAATACAGGCTGAATATGCATTATTTAACTTCAAGTGTACTGTTATGTTTATACTGAAATTGATGTAATTTAGAAGGAATTTAAACTCAGCACTCAAGATCCTCCCAGGCATCCTCTACATACCATATAACCAACACATATGACCACACACCTGTCAAAAAGATGAATTTAAATAAACAGATTAAGATCACATAGCGAAGGGGTTAGGGTAACTTAAAACTAACATGGATATAATGACAATGTTGATCATTCCACTATCAGAATTTTAATAAATTTAAGTGGACAGATTAAGATCTTATAAGCAAGGGGTTAGGGTGACATAAATTCAACATGAATATAATGGCAGTGTTGATCATTCCACTATCAGAATTTTAATGATATGGATGGCAGAAGACTGGAATAGTGGAGAATTCTGAAGCCTGTCCATTAAAGTATAATGATTTGCTGTCTTAATAAAAAAAAATATTCATTATATATGTGTGTGATAGAGATGATCTGAAGGACTAATGAGTACTAGTTCAGTGTGTATTTGAGATCATTTATTTTTTTCACATGTGTGTGGTCATATATGTCAATAATGTGGATAGAGTGCATTGTTGAGGGAAGTTTGAGGTTTGAGTTCAATTGCCTTCTAAGTTACTTTAACTTCAGTATAGACTATTCGTATTACTGGAGATTTAATTAACTGTTCTACCATTTCAAATTGTGTTTTGGTAATTAAGGTAAATTTGGGAGGGGGATAAGCACCATTGATTGATATTTTTAGATAATTGTTGCTAAATTGAAATTGTTAGAATTAACACAGTGACTAGAAACGTGATAATATATATTTTAGTGGATATATATATATATATATATATATATATATATATATATATATATATATATATATATATATATATATATATATATATATATATATATATAATTTTAAAAAATTGTCTGTAGAAATAAATGTTAATACTTTTATTTCAATGTACTGTTTTTTTATAGCTCTTGATGGAAAAGTGATTAAAAAAGTAAGACTGAAATGAAACGTATGACATTAAAAAAAAATAAAAAAAAATTAAAAAGGCCTGAATTTAAAAAAAAAAAATGAAAATTTTATCAAATGTAGAATTTTAAATAATTTTATTTTCCCATCATTCTTTTATTATTTCTTTAGGAATATATTTAAAAAAATGTAATATCGGATAAGTTTTATGTTTAAAAAGAAGAGAGACAATATCATTATTGTAGCATGAAATAGAATTTAATAAAACTTTAAAAAAATCAATATTTTAAACTTTTTTTTTATGTTTTTACAAATTTATAACTACTGGATATTTAATATACGTTTGCTGAAATGATTTTTTTTATAATATTCTTCAATAATTAAAAGTAAAAAAAAAGTTTAAACATTTAGGTTTACTTTAATTTATATCAAAATCGATCTATCTATCTATCTATCTATCTATCTATCTATCTATCTATCTATCTATCTATCTATCTATCTATCTATCTATCTATCTATCTATCTATCTATCTATCTATCTATCTATCTATCTATCTATCTATCTATCTATCTATCTATCTATCTATCTATCTATCTATCTATCTATCTATCTATCTATCTATCTATCTATCTATCTATCTATCTATCTATCTATCTATCTATCTATCTATCTATCTATCTATCTATCTATCTATCTAATACAACTGCTAGAATTAAAAAAAAATTCCCTACATTTTTTAAGAAAATAAATTTGCCATCTTAAGAATTCTATCCTATCACTAAACTTAAATAACCTTTTAATTATCATAATATCATTCAATAAAAAAAAATATTAAAAATCAATCCCTCATACTCATAATAAAGAAAAAAGTTTACAAAGCAATGATACTAAAAAATGATAAAATGCATAACTCAATTATTTATAGAGTGATGTCTTATATTATAGGAGTCACTGAGAAGATCATTAGAAGAGCATCTAATTACCAAAGAATAATTAGTATTTTTTTTTTACATAAACATAATTACAGAGTGCTTTTAAATTACCAAAATGTTTATAAAATTTCATGTTTACAGAGCTCACAAAATGATGTAGGTCAATCTAATAGGTGGATTGATGTCATAGTTAAGAAACATCATATTACCTTTAATCAAAAGTTAAATACATCAGCTCAGCTTTTACTCCATTTTTTAAAAAAATAATTGGTCATATACCCAATTTTAATCATGCTAAAATATTTTTTTAGTTTGCAAAAATATGACTTGATAAACATGAAGCAATCTATTGAAATAGTAAACTACATATTCCATTTTGTGGAGATGACTTTTTTCTTTTAATATAAACTTGAAAATCAATTAATGGTGAAACTGAAGAAGATAATAATTTTATTAATCAACATATTCTGAATCATCAACTCATTCATGTTCAATGTCATTTTCTGTCTCATACTAAATCCCTTTCTCACTTGAGATTAAACAGGTTTTCTTTAAAAAATGATCTAGAAATTGGTGAATGTTATGCAATTCATTATTGGAAAGTAATACAAATTATATGCAGTTTAACACAAAAAATGCTTTGTTTATATCATGAAAGTATAAAAACATTATATTCATATAATATTATGACATTATATAGGAAAAAGATATGTCTTGTAGCCTGCTCATGATCAAAAATATTGATTTATATTTACTATTTAACTTTCCATTATTATGCAAATACATGTGTTGCATAACTATCATTGATCTGTTTGCAAAAGATTGTTTGTAATACACTGAACAAATATCTGGTGCAGGCATGACACTTTATATACAAACTGGGAAGCATCGTGAAAATAAATTTTGTATTGCTTAAATGGTGGGTTGTCGTAATCCCATTCTGAAAGTGTCTGCTAAAATCTTCTGAAGATTCATTGCAATATGAGATATATAACTGGGTAATGTTTTCAGTATATATTAGTTTATTATAGTTATATCTGATATTTGTTAAGTTGTTAATATATGACTCAATATTGATTTTTTTAACAGCCTTGTATTTGCATAAAATCTTGTATTTTATGTAAGAATTTGTTCAAGTCTGCAAGTTTATGTTAAAATGGAATTTTCAATGTGGATGAATGATATCTCTGATTTGGATTAGTTTCAAATTCATTTTATAATCAAACTCATCTTTATTTTTTTGAATATACATAAATTTACTAGAGGGTGCTTACCACTAGCTCCAATCAAGCTTTAATTTATAAGTGCCAAAAGAGAAGGAATTCTTTCTATTTTGGCACTTATAAATTAAAGCTTGATTGGAGATTGTGGTAAACTCCCTCTGATGAACATTTTAATACAACCTTAACAGCAAGTTATGCATTTTATATTGAAAATTGAAAAAAAAAAATTATGAAATAAATTTAAAAGAAGTTAGCTAATATACTAATAGAAACATGACTTAATTAATAGTCACACAGCAAACATTAATATCATAGAAATGTGGAAAGGTAAGCCTTTCAAAGTATTAGTTGACAAAGACTATAAGGATAGTCAAAAGTGCTCCTAAATTGATAAAATATTTCTTATAACTGTATTTATAAATATTCAATTATATAATTATGTATATTGCTTTGAAGAAATACAGACATCAAATTATAATATTATTACATACATACAAACCTTACAAGCATAAAGCTAACTAGTCATTAAAAAAATAAAATTACTCCAAATCCAAAACTCAAACAGACTAGCCAAGAAAATATAATCAAATACACAAAAATCGTTTCCCTGCTACAAACAGACTTCTCAAGTGTAAAGAACAATACTATATTTATATCAAACACTACCCACAAATCCATTTAATTCCAATCCACTTTTAATATTAAAATAACTTTTAAATAAGTTAATTTCTTCAGAATAATAAATTTTCAATAATACTCTACCCACTTTATTTTAGCCTTGTGCCCTGATTAAAATAGTTATATGCCCAAAATAGTAAAAAAAATAAATTTCAAGTAAGTAATATTCTTTGTGCCCTTCTAAATCTAAAAGTAAAACAATTGTACTTAAAATTACCTTATATAATATTTAAATAAGCATTTATTTTATATAGCATATGTTTACAAATGTATACATTCAAATATCATCCTTTTAAGCTAATTGTGCATATGCTTTGTGAGTGTTAATAATAAATGAATTCTTTCCTTTCCAATACAAGATATAGTATTTATGCAGGAATAAAAGGAAACCTCTTATTTCTACACAGTGCCAGTATTTCACATTTGCTCATATATAAGCATTTGAGTCATAGAAATAAGAGGATTCCTTTTATTCCTGCATAAATACTATATCTTGTATTGGTGAGAAAGTATTCATTTATTATTAACACTCGCAAAGTGTATGCACAATTAGCTTAAAAGGCTGATATTTGAATGTATATAACTTATATAATATTATTATTTCATTAAGTAATATTTAAAATGTATATTAATAGTCTAGTATAAGTACAAATTTTAATAATAATGTTTAAAGTATAAATAATGTACTAATATTTATCAAAATAATATTGTTTTTATTGTAAGTAAATTTAAATGTTAACAATTACATCTATAAAGTTAGTTAACTTAAAATAGTTAAAATAAATCATTATATAATAATAAAAAGTTATATCCAATGAAAGCATTTCAAATTGTATGTAAGCCTTTTTTACACTTGCATGTGTGTTACTTTATAAGATTTAATTTGTTACAAATAATAATTATTATTATAGTTAAAAGTATTAAAGAATTGACTTATATTTAATATTTAATAAATACTCAATAAATATGATAAATAATTTATTATGTAAGGTTAGTTTAATAATGTTTAGTTTATTAAATAATTATATTAAAAATAAATATTTTATTACAAGTTCAAATATTATATAAGTTAAATTGATATTTTTAAAATAATTCGTTTTTCTTTCTGTTATTGTGTAATTAAATTTAAAATAGAATTTAGAGTTAGTGATTGGAAATCGATTTTATTGGATGATTGCTATCCATATAATCAGCTGATCAATTGGTATTAGCTATATGGGTAAAAATTATTAAAAAACTGATAACATTTTTTAATATATACATATATATGTATATATATATATATTGCTAAAAAGAAAGAGTTAATATTTTTTTGTTTAAAAAAGTGTTTATTTTTTTTTTTCATTTTTATTTAAATCAATGTTAATATGAAATAAAAAGTAAATAACCAGTGAATTCTCTAGGGGTAAATACCACATTGATAATACTTATAGTAACAATTGGGGAAAAAGAGCAATACATAGAATGGCTTTAACAAACTTGTATGGAAAAGAGTTTAACAATGCAGAAATAATGGACAATGCAATTGTGTATTAGAAAAGAATTTGTTTATCCGATTATAGAAATATTTTTCTGTTTGCTTACAAACTTTGTAATATTCTAAAATAACCTAGCATTAACTCCTGAATTGAACTGTTCAATCTTCTACTTAGCATTTTAAAATGGAAATGTTATAGTAAATTGTTTATATCTGCTACAGTTCTGATATTTTTATAACTTATAAAATGTGAAATACTAAAACTTAAATTATTAATTTATGCATATATTATGCTATGAGATTTATGATGGAATGGCTGAAATGTAAATTATATTTAAATCAATGTACATTATAACTGTATGTCAGTCTGTTTTAAAAACAAAAAAAAAGTGTTTAAACTGAAATTACTACTTATATCTAAAGCTTAAACTACTAATCTATATGTATAATATATGACAGTTGCTTATAATGAAATTTATATTTTGGTGTAGACTTATCTATTCTGATAATTTATTCATCCTTCTAAAAATTAAATTAAAAAGTCTTGAAACTAACATTATGTCATATAGGCATATAAATAAGATATTTTATGAATTAATTCCACTGCTACAGTGAATTTATTTTTTATCAAGAATATGTTTTATCTGGAAACTATATCCCCCTCCCAAAAAAAAAAATGAAAATAATTTATTTTAATGTAGAATCACTTATACATGAAAAAACTAAACTTTTGAGAATAAACTTTTGTGGATTTAGTCAAGCAATGTTAGCTGAAAGGTCATCACTGTAGCTTTGCAAGCAAGTATTTGGTTGAAGACAGTTGTGGGTTCACATCCTGACCGATGCTATGACATATGAAAAAAAATTGTGGATTTAATTATCAAAACTATCTGTTATAAAATTAAAGTGTATTTTCAGAATTATAAATGAATGGAAGAAAAAAATTGATTGCAAGTGACTTTTAAAAGTTATTGTCAGAGGAGTGCATTAGTAAAAAAAAAATACCTTTTCATTTTTTACTTTGTCTCACTTCCAATTTTGAATTATTATGGTTTTTTTTTAAATAAAAAAATGTTTATTTAACTTATTATTCACATTGAAACTTTAAAAAAAAAATATAATTATATACCGTAATGAACTATTAGTGCAATTGTTCATGAGCTAAATGACCCAGAGTAAACATTCAACCATGCAACTATAACTATGTTAACATGCCAATAATACAAGTTGGTTTTTATAAGCACAATTTTTCTAAGATCATTCTACAAAATAACTTTTAAAACTATGTTTTTTGAAGGAAATATTCAAAATCATTAAACAATGTCTTTATAATTATGTTCTTGCAATTTTATTAATGTCTATTAGCTCCCATGTGCACTTTATCATTGATTGCAAGGCAATCCGTTTGTCTCTTTCTTTAATTGTTTTATTTTTTGATAAATACTATTAGAGGATCTATGCAAGTTGAATCAAACAAGAGTGAACACTTTGTTACTCAGATACTATATAATAGGAAATGGCACTTCTTATTTCCCCAAAATTGTCTGAACTAATACTCTGAATCAGTGTCTTAATCAATGGTTCTTTTCTTTTTAAAATTGAATGGATTATCATTCTGCAGTTATTCAATTTAATACATCTGTTAAAAATGTGTCCACTAGTCTCTTCTTCTATACCGCATAAAGTACACTTATGATGAATCAATTTGTAACCTCCGTTTTACCAAAAAACTACCTGTGAGAAGTGCATCAATATTGATCATCACCAAAAAAGTATTTTGGCTCCAGGCACATCCTTTTAATTTTTTTCAAAAAGGCAAATATGGTTATATTAAAAGCTGAACTTATTGGATGATTGAATCATAAATGAGGTTATAAACCTCCAAGTATCTAATTTGTGTGTTTTTGGCCTGATTCAGAACTAAATTCATTTTTGTAATATCAGTTAATAAATCAAAGAAGAACCAACATTTTATCCTAGGAGGGGGAGTATCTGTGGGCAACACATCAATGAGAAAAACGCTTTTGGGAATTATATTGTTAAGTCTATAAACCAGATTGAAAGCATGCTGGAGCCAAAATACTTGTAGTAAATGTAACACCAGGCCATTTAATTTAGTATGTATTTGCATCTTCTAGATGTTAATCACTAAAGTTTTGCCTCACCACAAAAAGTGAGAACAAATTGAGTTGATGCTGTTAATGAATCTCCCAGTGAATTTCACCAACAGCATAAAGAAAGTAATCATCAGGAATAATAACATGTTAAGGAGAGCTATCTTAGCATATTATAAAGATGTATGTCTTTCTCAAAAGACCAGTGATTTTGTTTGTGGTTGTCATTATTGAGTTTTAAACTTCCCTCCTCATTGCCGATGGTAAGATGTTAAGTTGATGCCAAATAACATGGAGGGGTAGCTGTGAAGGCAGAAGGGATGCTGTCACCTGAAGACAATCTCTATGCCACTGACTTCTCCAAATTGAAGCATAATCCCAATTCACTAAAAAAAATGTCTTCAATTTTAAGCATCATTGATTAAAGCAAAAGCATGAAAATGATCTGAGAATGAGACTTTCAATGCACTATTCTATGACAATTATTGATTACACACTCTCATTGTATATGCCCTAGTCTAAATAATTTATTTTTTTTGTTTTTGAGATTTTGTAAGTAAAAGAGTTATGTAATTTGTTAATATTAAAAAGTATATTATTAAAAAAATTCAGACTATTTAAAAAATAAAAAAATATGTAGTTCAATTATTATTTCAAATTATTTAAAAAAAATATGTATTCATGACGCAATTGTATGGAAAAAAGTACAATTATTTTTATATTAGTTATAATAATAATAATAATAATAATAATAATAATAATAATAATAATAATAATAATAATAATAATAATAATAATAATAATAATAATAATAATAATAATAATAATAATAATAATAATAATAATAATAATAATAATAATAATAATAATAATAATAATAATAATAATAATAATAATAATAATAATAATAATAATAATAATAATAATAATAATAATAATAATAATAATAATAATAATAATAATAATAATAATAATAATAATAATAATAATAATAATAATAATAATAATAATAATAAGCTTAAAAGTTTTATCTTTAAATACGTTTTTTTTTTCTTTTCTAAAATAACGATGCTTCTTCCTGTTTTGATAGATTAGTTTCCTAAAAAAAAAAAAAAAAAGGTCATAAAAATTATTCCTGTGAAATAATTTTGTATTTAAATGTTTTTTTTTTTTTTACCAATAAAATTTATTTCAAAATGATTGTTTTTACAGTAGAAAATCAAAATTTTAAATAGGTTATCAATGAAATAATGAATTTCACATTTTCTTTATATATATAAATAATTGATTGAATGTTTTCAAAAATACTGAATAAAGCGAAATACTTTAGCACGAGATAAAAAAAGCAGATAGCTTGAAATTAATCTGCAGTATAATTTTTTGTGTCTCTACTGATAATAATAACAAATTAATTGTAAGCAAATCATGGAAATCTCAAACTATTTTATAGCTTTATATAAAAAAAGAGTCACATTTTGTCTCCAACTTTAAATTGAAGGAAACTTTTTTTCTAAGATGTATAGTAAAAAACCCTCTACTTTTAATTTGAAAAGTTTAGTCTAGTTAGCGAAATATAAAATAATCACTAAATATATTTTTGCTAATAATATATCTTGAAAGTGGCTTCAAAATTTTTATTCAAAGAAAAACTTCAAGCAAATACAAACAGTAATTATATTAATTAGTTTTAATTAAAATAATTCTAAAGTCAAGCCATATTATTTGCTTCATTACAATTTGCATATTTCAATTAAGAAAATAAAGAAATAGTACTTACAATTACAATTGTAGACATTATAAGATATATATATATATATATATATATATATATATATATATATATATATATATATATATATATATATATATATATATATATATATATATATATATATATATATATTATAATGTTTATCTTCTGGTTTATTATAAATGTCATTACCGGATTTACAATACACGGCGTGAGTACTAGAAACTACTATGAAATTCTGTACATATTGCATTAACCTTTTTACTTATTTGTAACCAATAGTGACAAGAGAAAAAAAGAATGGGAAATAAAGTTGTTTACAGGCCATCAACATTTTGGCTGCACTTGACTCTTGCCATGACATAGGTATAATAGGGAACTCTCTCTCATATTCTGAATTTCGAGATATTTATTGGTTCATAACAATATGCTATATTTCTCTCCCAATTTATGTATAATATAATACAACAGGTGATATCATTGCACATTAAGTTGTTTTATTTGAAGTATAGTCATCACTTAGATTAGTTTAAATTAATTGTTGTATTGTTGTTGTTGTTGTTTTTGATATTGTTATCAGTCTGCCATTTACTACTCCATCATAAGGATGATTTCTTACTTTATTCTAAAAGTTCTATTTCTTTCTGATCTAGTATCCATATTATAATGTATACTGTCTTTTATTATAATCAATAGGTTTATTTTAGCTCTGGTCTTGCTGTGCTTTTGTATCCTATTCACATTTTTAATTCTTTTTGTGATGTTTGTAATATGTGTCTTCTAATTCTTTAACATAAATTCATTTGCAATATTGTACCATGATAGATTGTTAATTCACATATGATTCCAATCCAAGAAAATATGTCTATCTTCCATGAACTTATGTAAACATTTTTGAACAGTGTTCTCAATTCCTATTTGTTACTGATATAAACATTATGAATTTTATTTTTTATTTTATGAGCATATGTAAATTTAATTTTTTTTTTCTCTATTGGGTAAATGTAATTTTTTGTTAAGAATATGCAGATCAAACTAATATTTCATAAATCTTTTTTTTCTTATTTGCAATACTTTTCACTACCATAATTAAGTACCCAGCTTTTTCTAATTTTATTTTCTCAAAATGCTATAAATTTATTTGATACAGATTTTGTCATTTTCTTATATAATGATGTGATATAAATGCACATACTATTATTAAAATATAGAATTTTATGAACTTACATGATTTACATGTATTCCAGTCCATTGTTTCTTGGTATGAATCCATGATTCTAAATTTGATAAGAATATTTTTATTGAATGACATTATCAAAATCTTTGGCAAATTTTATATTTTTGTCTGTATATAGCAACACCAAGTATGAAGAAATTAGCAATTTTATTTTGATAATACCTAAGAGATTCTTGAATTGAGACTTAATAATTGTCTTTAATTTACTTTTACAGATGATTATATCTAATTACTGCATTGTATAATTAATTAATATGAATAATTACTAATGTCAGAGCTAAAAGAAGACCTTTACAATTTTAAAATTTTAACTGTCTTAATTAAATTTTATTTTCAGTTTGTATTCCCCTCCCCATCTCAGTCACTTAATTTTCTTTGTTGAACACTATTTAGTGTTTAGGTAAAAATGGTATTAATAATCAAGATTCCCATATCTGTAATGGATTTCTGTTGTTATATATAATTTTCAGCTAATATTAAATACAATAGATCCTTATTGTGTGTGATAATAAGTTGTGCATAATTACTGTCAATATTTCTTTGTGTGAGATGTGGTGGAACAATACAACCCTACTCTTATTGGAGAACTATCACATGAAATGATTAATTTTTTTTCAATATTATAATTGTTAAAACTTAATACTCCTGTCTATACATATTTAAAATTTTTTAAAGTTTTGTTCTGCTCACTTTCTCATGTTTAGTACTTCTTTTTAGCTTATTTGGGTTCAAATGATTTTTGGATCACTTTCCATATTTTGTCTGACTTATAGTTCAACATTTTATATTACTACATAACGTTTATTGTAAATTACAAATCAGTAAATTATATTTATTAGAAATTCAAAATTACAACAAACATCATTATTGTTACATTTTCATTTACCATTGTCAAACTTCCTCCACTCACAACTATGCCACCATCTTTTTTTATCTCTAGCACAGTTATAAACTTTAAATCTGAGTTAAAGATTAATAAATCTGATTTTTGATTTCTATTCTACACATATGGAGTTATTAACATTTTTCTTCCCCATGTATAATATCTTATTGATATAATAAATACCTTCATACTAGCCCCATTCTTTTTAAATTTCACTTAAATAAAGATATAATAAAAATAAATGTCCCCCCCCCCAAGATGCATTTCGTGCTGAACCAGCACTCATAAGTTGACCCACATCAATATCTCTCATATATATCTTTATTATATGAAAATTATATATCTAGAGTAAATTGTTAAATTTTCACTTACCATTGTCAAAATTCCTCCACTCACAACTTTGATGTCATCCATTTATTATAATAATTATTTTAATAATTAAATAGTTAAAATATATTTACTATTATCTTTTTTATTACAAATCTTATTATGAGTGTTAGTGAAAGTAGAAATTAGCTTTAAACAAGCATATGTCTATTCAATTTGTATGTGTTGGGATATTGTCCAATGGTTGGCAATGAGTTAAAAATTAATTTAGTGTTGCACTTAACCACTCATGACCCAGAGAGCAAGAGCATTTATAATACTATGAGTTTTTTTTTTAAATATGGATACCATTATTAGAGGTATAGAGAATACAGAGTAGGTGAATTAACAACCAGTACAACCCACTTCTGTATGTGCCTGTGATCGGAAATTAAAGAAACATAATTTGGAAGATGGGATGGGCAATTTTGTTGAAAAAATTAAAGAATTAGTTTGGACTGTGATGATGTTTTAGTGTCATTGGATGTTTCTGGGATGTATGGATCTATTGATAGACTTGATTCAATTAAGATAATTCATCAAGCTTTATTGGAAAAGAAAGTGGATAATCAATTAATATGTTTTCTGATGAAGGCTTTAAATTTTATTGAACAAAATATTGTTGCATCCTTTAATGGTAAATTTTATAATATGAGTAAAGGCTGGCCAATGGGATTACCAATGGTGGCACAGTTATGCAGTTTTGTTTTGTCATATTATGAAGAGAAAATTTTAAACAAATTTATATTTATGGGAAATATTAAGATATATACGAGATATGTGGATGAGGTTTTTATATGTGCTTCTTCAGAAATGATTGATAAAATTTTTGATGAATATTTAAAAATTAAATGGTCTTATCTGGACTATGGAGAAAGAATATAATAACAGTATTAAATATTTAGATTTGATAATTTCAAGGATCAATAATATGATTGACTATAAAATGTTTATTAAACCTATTGAAACTAGAGGGTATATTTCCTATTTATCTAAAGTGCCACATAATTATAAAATGGCTGGTTTCAGGTTTTTTTTTGTATAGAAATAATATTTTGTGTAAATATGCATGTGATAAAAAGAAAAAATGTTGAAAATTATGTAAGTGAATTATTAAGTGTACGTTATAATATAGAAGAAATTTATCAAGTGGTTTGTCAATTTAGTAAGAAAATTAATAGAAATATTGGTGATGAAGAAATTAAGAGTAAGAAGTGGATTTCTTTGCCTTTTTATAATAATAATCAAGTAAAATTTATGAAAAAAGTTTATAAGGGTATATATAATGTTTCTTTTTATGAATCAGGAAATTTAAATAGATTGGTTAATAATTCAAAAGATAAGTTAGAAAAAAATAACGTGAGTAATATAATTTATAGAATTTTTTGTGGGTGTAACTTATCATATGTAGGGGAATCTAGATGTAATATAGAGAAAAGAATTAAAGAACATAAATTGTTATATAAAAGAGTTTTGAAAAATGTACAGATATGTAATGATAATAGTAATGAAGTCAAGTTATATACTGAATCTGTTTTTTTATGATCATGATAGAAATTGTAATTTTAAGTTTAATTTTGATATAAATAACATAAAAATTTTAGGCCAAGAGAGAGATAATGAAAAAAGAAAAATTAAAGAGGCAGTTTTTATTAGTAGGTATAAAAATACGATAATAAACAGACAGTCAGCAAATGTTAGGATTAATGAATTGTGGGATATTTAAATCGACATGTGTTTCCGGTTGGTAATAAATGATTCCATTTTGAAAGTTGAGTTGAAAATGATTATGAATATAATCGAAAATATTTCTTTATGAGTTTTTATTGAGTTTTTATTTATATTGTATTATAAATTGTTTACCGTTGTTTGGAATATATTTAAGTTTTGTTATTGTATTATTGATATTAGCGGACGTTTATTTTATTATATATATATATATATATATATATATATATATATATATATAGACTTTTTTTGCCACTAGTGTTAAAATAACAAGCAAAATTTAAATTCTATGACATATTGGAAAAAAATAAATAAATTTAAAAAGTTTAATACATTTCTATAAATAAAAATTAAATGTATATTGTAAACGCACAGATAGAGACCCACAGTATAATTAATTATTTTGTGCTAAATGCAAAATATTTTTTTTTTAATTTATAAAGATAATTGATTCTAAATTTAACTCAAAAGTAATTTAAAAGAAAAAGGTGTTAAGGTGAATGTAACATTCTAGGAAAAGAAAAAAAAAATGCTTGTAAACAGATTAGTCAATTAAATTTTAGGAAACGTGATTAAAATAATTAAATTTAAAAAGACTATTATTCCTGATCAAAAATAAGTCTGCATATAGGGATTGGAGACATTCACTGAGACTTCAGCAAAATTAATGGCGATATCTATGGACAATTTAACAAAACATCCAAAGGGCAAGAGATTGAACTAAATTTTATGGATAAAGTAACTCCAAATCATATGAGTAATGCTGGAAATTATGTTCATGATGATATTTCTATTATTCTATCTTGATCCTGCCAGAGAATCTTATTCTAACAGTGATTATCATTCTAACATTATTATTATTCTGCTCTAATTAATTCTTATCTGATAGTTCTAGCAAGTTTTCCAAGCAAGAGTTGAAAAGCTAGGATATGCTTCACTCTGTCTAGGTGACAGAGTGCAGTCCAAAAACTCATTGTTGAGTTTCACCAAAGAAACGATCAACAAAAGAACAAACAATCAAAACATTATACTCCACCTTAGAAGCAAAACAGCCTGATGTCCAGTGCTACAGGAAGAATTAGTCATCAAACACATTCTAATTGGTAATTATGCAACCAATGAACTGTTAAATAATGATTTAAACCTTCATCCAACATAAGTATGATTTTAAGAATTAACTCTACTTATAACTAAAGACTGAACATCGACTGTTAATCTGGAAGAATAAGTATAACTTATAAACTAATACTTAGTTATTTGTTATCTCCTATCTAATGAAATATTTTAATAAATAGTTATTTCCTTAATCTGTTTACAAGCAGATATGACAAGACAGTGTAGTTTATTCTATTTAAATATCACACCACAATGTAGTTGACACAAATTGTAATAAATTAATTTATAAAAGACAAT
>JAQFVV010013899.1:20000-35000 GCA_028023455.1 Epiperipatus broadwayi
AACTTTTATATAATTATAAAAGAATTTAAACTTAGAATCTATGATAGATTCCGTCCTGCCTAAATTTCTTTAAAAGATTATAACAATTTCATTTTCTTCTTAACAATAAAAGACATAGGCAAATAAAGTAGATTTAGGTTACAAGCATATAAATACATTTCAAACAATAATGTTAATTTAAAATTTAATTGATTGGAGAGTGAAGTAAATATACCTTCTAAAAAATTAGCCTGACATTTTTCCTTAAAGTTGTCTGGCAGCTAGAATTCCAATACTAAATTTTATAAACTAATAATGTTTTTAAAAAATTATACTTTTGAGTTTACCCGACTTGGTTTCTGGAAGATATTGGAAATAACCATGTACATAGAAAAAGTGGCAAAAGGAGAATATTTTTATTACTGCCTATCACTTAAATACATCTTATTTCTATGAATATAGACATCACCTTATCTTCCAAAGATTAGCTCCTTTCTTTACACTCAGAAAATTAAGTAACAAATATTCAAGAAATAGAAATAATTTAGATTTTCAAAGTTAAATCAAATGGAATAAACAAATCAAAATATTTTTTACACTTTTGAAACAAATAAGTGTTAATTAGCCATTGAATAAAGTAGTTGATAACACAATTTAGTCTTTAAAATCATTTAGTAATCCATAGATCCATTAATCATTGAAAATATACTTGCATTGGTTATCAGAAATATTTGCTGTAATTTTAAGAGTTTTATTGTAAAATGTAAAATTGTGTGCAGTAATTAAATATGAAAATGAAATTAGTAGATGACACTATGCTGCTATATGAATAATAAATTATCCTGGTTAAAATACAACTTATATGGGTATTGGTTAAACATATTTCACTGGTTATACTATCTATACATGTATGGTTGTTCCAGTCAATTTACAGATCAGAAAACCATCTAATCAAATACCAACCACTATTCTACAAATAATAAAACAAATTTGTATCAACTTTACTTACACAATAACAACTCCTGTAATAAGCCACTACCTACTTTATACTACTAGATATTAGATCAAATATAATAATAATAATACTAAATGCTTATAAAACTCGCAACTAACATCCATAAGCAATTATCACATAAGGTTTTAGATAATTAACATAAATTTTCAAAAATTTTAGCACAGTTTCTTTTTTTTTAGTTAAATGCAGTTATTCACCACTGATACATGTATGATTTAATTAAAGTTTGTTTCTTGTGCCCATTAAGAAGGTTACTATATAATATATATATATATATATATATATATATATATTATTATATATATATATATATATATATATATATATATATATATATATATATATATATATATATATATATATATATATATATAATATTAATCATTACCTCCAAAACCATTCATTTCCTGTCCACCCTTAATATTAAAAGAACTCTTAAATAAGTTAATTGCTTCAGAATAATACATTTTCAATAATAAAGATTCTTTAATTCTTCTTTTCATTTCATTTCTCTCAAAGAAGACAACCTTAGCTTCTTCAAAATTAATAGTGTGACCTGTATCTTTTTCATGGACATCCAAAGCAAAACTAAGATATCTATTTTTAACTGTAGGTTTATGAACCTTTATCCTTTCATTTAAACTCAAACTACTCTGACCTATGTATATCTTCTTACAAAAAAAAAAAAAAAAACAAGGGATAAAATATTTTCTTATTTCCAAACAATTTACTATTTCTACATACAATTTTATAAGAAGAGAATTTAAATGGCAAAGAAATAAAATCATTTTTTCTTTATCCTTTATATCCTTACAAATATTACTATTAAATAAAATACTTTTAAGAAATTTATCAGAGTAACCAACCCTCAGATAATCTTTATAAAATTGACAGTTCTGAAACAAAGCCACCCTACTAGAATTATTTAATTTATTATTCCTATGACAATAATTCCTTAAAGCAGCTACTTTATGAGATACAGACTGATAGCTATCAGGTTTAATAATAGATCTTAATTTTCTACTTTTAACTAAATGACTGCATAGTAAACAATTACTTTCTACATTTCTAATCACCAAAAGATCTAAAAATTCTAATTTACCAAAATCTAACTTCCCTCCTTCTAACACAAATTTTATAGAAGAATCAAAACAATTAAACTCATTTACAAATTCCTTCAATTTATCATCCTCAACTACAAATAAACATTCATCAACATATCTGACAAATAACTTTACATATAAACAATTCTTTTTAATGATAATTTCCTCATATATATATATATATATATATATATGAGGAAATTATCATATACAATATATATATATGTATATATTGTAGCCCTTGAGTTTGCTGAAAACTCCATTAGATTTAGACTTAGCTATGTAAGTCTGTGTTTAATGAAAATTTTCCTTATGACCTGTATATATATATATATATATATATATATATATATATATATATATATATATATATATATATATATATATATATATATATATATATATATATATATATATATATATAAACAAACTTTCTGGTTAATGCTATGTCTGAATCCAAGTTGTATTCTTAGGGATTGCATAGTTTTTTCTTGGTAGACACACTAAACATTTTACTATAAAAAAATTTTAAGCAAAAAATTGTTTTATTTAGTATTGATTTATAAGACAACTTAACAGCCAAAGAAAAAATTATATATTAGCAATATTTATACATCATTTTAATAGTTGGAGATTAGAAAGAAGAAAGGGGGTTGTGTGATTTACAAAACTACTTTGGAGAGTAAAAATAGATAATCATGATTTTACAATAATAGGTTAAAAGTCAATAATTCATAATATCAAATTGTAAAAAAAAGGAGAACAAGAATTAATTAGAGTATTGATCAATTGATTTAATTAGAATTGTGTGTGAGAGTGATGCGTGCATGTATATGATTTAGTTGTGAATTTTAATTACAAACTTCATTATTAAATAATAATTATCCCATGTTATCTCATGGGAAGCTTCTTTAAAACATAATTAATTCATTTTAATAATTCATTCATAGCAGCCAAAATTTTGGTCAATATTTTGTATTTGAAGTTGGTTTGTTATACATTTTTATTATTATTATTATTATTATTATTATTATTATTATTATTATTATTATTATTATTATTATTATTATTATTATTATTATTATTATTATTATTATTATTATTATTATTATTATTATTATTATTATTATTATTATTAAAAAGGAAAAAAAAAATATTTTCCTTCATTTGTTTTTTGGAGAGATTGTCATGAGCATAAAAGTACTAAAGTAAATTGTGTGATATATTTGACACAGGAAAGCAAATTTAAAAACAATGAGATGCCAATCTCATTGGAATGCAGTCATGAATTTGGCAGGTCCATCATTCAGGAGGGAATAGGTTTAAAACAACAACAAAAAAAAATAAACAAACAATTAATCAAGGAAAACACTGTTATGAATAGTTTAGGTCAACCTTTCAGGGGGAATGAAGGAACCCAGACAATATAATAATGTGATTTGTCTTGAGTTGTTGGTTGACTCACTCTCTTTCACTTTGCTGGCTTTCTCATCATCAGTTATCAAGAAGCCTCATTGTAGCGTTATTTATTTATTTTTTAAAAAAGAGAGAAAAAAAATTGGTTGTTGTTAATTTTTCTGTTCTGTCTCCTGAATGATAAAACTTAGCGAAATTTAATAACATTCATAAAAAATGCCTCTAGAGTAAGTTTATATTAGATGCACATACCATTTTCTCTGAAATTAATCAACTTCATGATTTGTCTTACATCTAAATATACCTAAGTTATGAGGAATCTGTGAGTGATGAATCTAAAACACTAAAATCTCATAAGAAGGCATCAAATTTGAACACTACAATCTCACATAAAGCATCAAATCAGTCATAAGTGAACTGAAAAGTACATTAATAAGTGGACTGGTACATGTCAAAAATTAAAAGCAAGTTCTTCGCAGCTGTAAAAGTGTTGTTAATCCCCAGAACAACAAATTGAGAAAATCTTATAATCAGCATAAAAACTTTCTTTTATTTTGGTGTAGGAATTGAACTTGTATAACAGTGACTCTGTCACATAAAGTCATGTGTGCACATGAACAAACAAAAAATGGAATAAAGGAGGAAATGGAAATCAGACATCGTTAGGACAATCCAGGAGGACTGTTTAAGTATATTTTTATTATTTGTTATTCATTTCTAACATTTATTCTAAAAAAAAAAAAGGATTTTTTTTAATCATATATATTTTTTTAAAGTTAATCTATGTTAAAATTAGTATTATTAATACTTTTTTTTTTTTTGGGGGGGTAGAAAATTGAATATGAAGTCATTTTGCATGTGCCTGTATTAAATGCTTTACATATTTTTTATTATGAAGAGAGTGAGTGATATTGTTAAGTGAAATGTTTTTGAATCCGATCAGGTATTACTATCAAATTCTAAGATTTATTGCTATGTTTTATAAAGAATGTGTGAATGTTGGGTTAAAATATCATTATTAGGATGTAAAAATGCAGAGAGATAGTTTTATATATTTAATACACATCTCTTATTACTATTATTATAAATTTAAAGTTATATATATAAGTTAAATAAGGCTTGGAAAAAATTGTTGGCTAATGTTCTGGTGTACTATTTTACAAGAGGAATGTAGATGTGGAAGTTTTACTCATACAAATTGATATTAGAATTATATATGTGTGGATGGACAAATAATCTCCACCAAGCTAGTGGAGTTGTAGTGTAACTCATTCACTAAGATATTTATTTCATATATGATAAAGTTATTAAATACAGTGGAAGAGTTTCCCACTTGGTTATTTTTTACACCATAAGATGATTTCTTTATTGATGGCCAGAGGTTAATAAGTAAACCCAAGTCTCGCTGTATGGCTAGTGATAAAATTCTAGCATACCTCAACCTTAATGAAAAGTTTTTCTCTTATTTGGGTCACTGCCTACCTCATATTAATATTGATGTTCCTAACAATTGTATGAATTACAGCTATTGCTAAGTGTTACTTATAAATGTTGGTTACAGGGTCAAAAACACAATTTGATGTTCGGATGAGTGCAGATAGTGTGTGTGTGTGTCATTGGTATACTTGAATATTGATTTGTTGATATATTTTAATTGATCAATAAGAGCCAAAAATACTAATGTAAATAAATATTAAACTTAAGGGTTAAATAAAACCTGAGAAAATCGTAAGCAATGCGTATTGAAAATTATCTAAAAAATATATCCACAGCCAGCTGAGAACTTCATTGGAATGGTAAGATTACTGAAATATTTATTATTGTCACAAGAACATGAATACAGATTGTATGCACATATGATAATTATTAAGCTAGGTACGATTTGTTGACATTTGAAAAGTAACTAAAATTAACTTAATTGTGAGAAGTCCCACTATACATAAAATATCTCCACTGTAAAGAATAGGGTGAAGGCATATTGGATTAAAATAATTATTGGAAATTATTAAATTTTATTGTAGGTAGAGTTATCCTTAGAAATAAATCATTAATTGAAAGCAATAAACACGGGGGGGGGGTGAGAAATTTAATGTTCACTATGTTTCAATCAAAAGTAAGAACAAAATATATATGAAGATGACTATTATCTCTATCTGCCTGTTATTAGTATTACTACATGGCAATTGTGATTGCCTAATAATTAAGATTTAATATTTATATTTTAAAACCTCTTAAAATTATCTGTTGATTTAAGAATTTTTTTTATATCATATGCTTGTAGAACAGGGGAAAGCCATGTGAACCATAGAATCAATACACTGAATTTGATGGAGTTATAATTTGTTAATAAAATTTGTTATTTTTTTTTAAATAATAATTTGATATGTCTCAATGTTTTGTTGGTTATAACAATCTAGAAATATCAAATCCAATCATACATCAATACATTATTGTTTATATTTGAAGTATCATTTTGGTAAATCATATCTCATAAAATTTATTTAAATGGTTAATTTTCTAAGCTTATGTAACACAGCAATACTCAAGATTACCAATACTCCGGAAATAATTCAGTATAGTTGAAATATATATTATGAATAGGGATGGTTATTGGGTAATAGTGGATACACTGGGTGGGCATAAAATACTTTTCACATACATTGTATTCAAACACTTCTCTAGATGCACTTCCTTATGATTTTACTTTAATTATGAAAATGTTTATAATATGTTATTTCTAAAAGATTTAATGTGAGCTTAGTTAATCAAACTTTAATGTAAGTGGACATTGGCTATGTTAAAGTCAGCCAAGATCAACATTGGAGATGATCGTAAGAAGGGTGTTTATCATGAATAATCCACAGCATCTTGTTCGACTTCCAGAACTTATTGTTCTAAAACCCTGGGAAGATATGATCATGAAGATAACCATGCTAGTATGATGGAAAGTTTGAGAGAAAAGAGATAGTAATGCAATAGACACATGAATGTGAGATGATAGAGGAATGGAACAGGATGGTGGAGATGGATATAGAACTATTTGTAATCTCAAACAAAATTTTAATTGTGAGTTTAGTGATCGTAAATGGGGAGTATGCTGAGAATATAAATTGTGATGGAAGTTGAGATTAAAGTTTCTTTTCTTTAACAACCATGAGGTGCCAATAGTGTTAATATTATTATTTTAATGCATTCTCAGTGTTCTCTTAGTCTATTGATTATTTATTAACCCATTCATTAGATATCATTATTGAAATTCATTACTAAGTTATTGAAATAAGGTTTAACCTCAATATTTTCATTGAAGTCACAATTTGGCACCTTGGCAAATATGATTATGGATGTTCTATCCCACCATCTTCAATCCTGAGAGAGGCTTTAAAAATATTGTTGCTTTGAATGTAGAAGCATCCATCGATCCATCCAAACAAAAATGGTTATAAATGGAGCACCAACTAGGGCTAGAAATACACCATTGACCTGAGAAGTCAGAATAGCTTCAAGTTCCATTTTGTATTGGTTACAAATTACAACAGCTATCATATTCATATTATTATGAAAAGGTTAGAATTGGTGCATAACATGGTTGTTCAACTAAAAAAAGGTTAATATATATATATATATATATATATATATATTTTTTTAGACATGTGACTAATTTTTACTTATATATATATATATATATATATATATATATAGTAAAAATTAGTCACATGTCACATGACCTATATGGCTTGTGTTACCTATATGTAGTACATAAAGAGCCTGCTAATAGCTCTAAACAAACTTATTTATTTTATTTTTATGAAAAATGTTACAAGAAAAAATACCTGAAGCATTTTTCTATCATGGTCCCCATCCCCAAAACAGTTTTCAGCTATGGCTTTCATAGGACCTTAGATTCAAAATACTAGCTTAAGCCAAGCATTAATCAATTCTTAAATATTAAAAAAAAATCTAAATCTTCAGACACCTATATGTCTTCAAATTCAGCTCTTTAACTAAAGAAACTATATGGGCCTGAACTAAATTATGTGATCCCATATATTAATAGTCTTAGCAATTTAATATAGCCAATGCTTTAATAGCAACATTATAATATTAGTAAAAATCAGTCACTTAACCTATATAGCTTGCATTATCAATGCATAATATATAAAGGGCTTGCTAATAGTTCTAATCAAGCTTATTTATTTTATTTTTATGATAAATGCTACAAGAGAAGATACTTGAAGTTTTTATCTAAGATGGTGCCCATACCCTGACTGGTTTCAAGCTAATGCTCTTGTCAGTGAGGAACTAGGATATTAGATTCAAATAAACCTTATGTGTTAATTTAAAATTTTGTTGTTGGGTCTTAATGTTTTTGGTACCTATAACATTCACAAATTTAATCATATAAATTTTAATAAAAAAAGATTTAATGCTTATCTCAGAATAGATACATTATGAAAATTTGGTTTTAAGTTAATAATTTATTATGAAATTGAAGAAACATTTTGAAGAGATATTCTTAACTTGTGTTATACATTTTCATAATTATTATGACAAATATTTGGAAGATTTAATTTTAATGTTAATTATTCTCAAAAAATCTTTTTCCTATTCTAAGTATTTGAATGCGTTCCCAGTCGATGATAAATTTATTTGAAATTTTAAAGCAGTTAAAATATTTTATTCTAATTAATTGTGTCATAACTTATCATATTTATTATTATTGTCATTATTATTGGTTGATGAACAGTATCTATTGGCTGAGGTAGATCTATTGAATATCTACTGAAAATACTATTCATGGGATAGAATTAATTGGTCAACAGTAAATTTTGAATCACCAGCAAAAGCTTCACATCCTGAATTTAAATCCTTAGATTAGAAGACTAAGAGGTTATGAGTCTTAGAGATCATAACACTCTTAGATTATAAGATTTTTGATTATAAGGATTCAATATTAAGATAATTTATGAATTTAGTATGATCAGATCAATGTGACAACAAGATTAATTTAAGTGTGATTATTTATTTTTACGAATCATGGGGCATGATATATACCCTTGTGGATATGGTAATGTTTAGTGGTGGTTGGTTTATAGAGAAATCATAACATCATAAATAAATTAATTGTAACTTTGGTTAAAGAATTTATGTGATGGGATACCAAGGTTGTTAACGTGTTATGAATATTAGTCAAGGTTTCTTCTTCCCCTCCTTAGCTTAATTGTAATAACTTGTTGTATTTATTAGTGGTTTAATTCTCAGTGGTCTCTGCATGAATTTCCAAATCATTTCATTTTCTAGATCTGAAATTTACCATAGCTGAGTTTGGTTCATGTGACTTATTTGCAAGTATATGAGTAGCAAGGTAGTCTATGTCATTTAAGGGGTTGGAATTTGGCTAGCTTGACTTAAGAAGTTATTTAATTTGTAAAGTGAATTAATGCCAAATATTTCTAAGTAAAATTATTTTAAAATTTAACAAATTGCTTGCCTTGTGAATTCATAACTTGTAAATCTGTGACAATATTGTATTGGTTAAGCAGTTGTTTCTTCAAAGTTACAGTTTGCCCTGACATATTGTATCATATGTTCTCTCTTCAGCATGGTTAAAATATGTATATATAATTAAGACAGAGATTAGTTCTATCTAAAGTAAGAAATGAATTTAACATTGCAGTAAAATACACCTTTATTATAATACACATTGAATTTACTTGGCACAAACTAACTTTATTTCCATATTAGGTTACTTTAGATAGTTAACTTTTGTGAAATATGTATGATGATTATAAGGCAATGTCACTGGGTCCATATGTTCTGGTGTTAGTATTGTCTGCTTAATGCATGTGCCATTTAGTCAATAATACCATAATAAATATTTTGCAAAATATATCATAAATTTAATTTTGATAGAAATGAATAGGCGAAAAACTAGAAAAAGGTATATTAGAACTTGAGATCAACCAAGTTTATTTCATGGACAGTGTTTGCTAGTGTTCTCTTTATTTATACATATAATCGTATTAAATTCGGTGTTGCCATTTTATTTTTTTAGATATACTCATTGGCTATTGGAACACAAAATTTATTTGAATAAACATCTTTTAACAATGCCAAAAAAAGTTAAACTTAATTTTTTTGCAATAGATTATATACTTTTCGATCATTAAATCTTATTTTAAAAAGATGCAATTTTAAAAGATTTTATTAATAATAAAAATGAAATTAGTACACTTTTTATTTAATAGATTATTCTTCAGAAATTTTAAATTTAATTGCCAATTAATTTTAATAAAAATAAAATTTAACCTGAGCACTGCAAAATAATTTATTATTCTTTTATTATATAAACAAATTTAAAATTTTATGTTAATTATTATGAACAATAGAAACATTTTTGTGTAATATAAGCTTTGCCTGCAGGTGCTATTTTAAATATTTTATGCAAACTAAATTCTAATTAAGAAATCTAATTGTATACGACGTTCTTAAATTAATAAAGAAATTGACTTCACTTTTTTCTGATTTGAAACATGTTTAAAAACATAACTAAATTTATTTCTACTACTATTTTGTAGAATACTTGATATTAGTGGATTTTTATTCTTATTTGAATGTTTTCATGTTTTATAATAAAAATAATTGCATTCAACGTATTTTTAATAAATATATTTGTAAAGACATAGAGTTTTATTTAAAAAAATGTTTATAAATTATTTTCTAAGATAGATTATAAAAATAATAATTTGATTATATCTGTGAAAAAAATATGTTATAAATGTTTGTTTTACATTCAGTTTTCAATAGCATAATTTATAGAAGTGACTGTTTAGCATCAATTTGACATTTGCATCTGGTCTTAAAAAAACTAAAAAACATTGAACTCATTGTTTATATGTGCAAATAAAAATGCTATTAAAGCATCATTATAACATTTTTTTTAAAAACATATTCCAAAGATTTTTGTAATTTCAATATTATACTAAAAAAACTATTTTAAATTGAAAAATAATTTTCTGATATAGTAGATTGAAATATAATCAAAATTAAATTCTGGAAACAACCCGTTTTGGAAATGTGTGAAACTAATTGGGCTTGTGATGCGAATGTTTTAGCAACACTTTGCTTAGCAGTAGTGTTTCTTACTAATTGCCTATACACTACTTTTTCGAGGAAAAATATAACACATAATATATCTGTATACTTAATTAAATATTATTATGAAAAATATTACTTGTTTTCTTTAATGTATTTCTTTGTAGTGACTTTCTGTTCTTTTAAATATTCTTCCATTTGATACCATACAAATAATCATATAAACAAAGTATATGAAAACATACTAAGCTGGTTGAAGTTCAATTTCTCCAAGCATAGATTCACCAACTCAAATCAATATTTTCATTGTAAATGCTCAACCAATAATCTACAATTGTAGTATTATAGCATCAAAATGGCCTTCTAATGAGAATCCGTATAAATTTATTGTTTCACAATCCAACAATATATGCAGTGGAATTTGTTATTCTTAGATAAAGTAGGTAATAACATCACAAGTTTCAAAACAACCTTTATTATTGAATGTTCTTGCTTCATAAATATAATTTATCATCTTTTAAAAATTGTAAAGATGGTTAAGTCTGAAATATGAATGATACAATTATCAGATTTATAGTCACAGTGTCAGTATTACTAACTCAATAAAGCCACTTGTTAATCTACTTTCTCTTTGGAATCTCTTAAAAGTTTTATAACATCTTGTTAATAATTAAGTTGTCTAAATCCAGACAGTAACTAAATATATGGAATACTGAGAACATAATTATAAATTGATATGTGTCTATAAATTGATTTAAGCAATCAAAAAGCACAGACTACATCTCACCATGAGAAATGATTCTCATTTTTTCTAACCATATTTTACTTTGAAATTGAATCTATTGTCAGATAAATAATAAACCTAAATTTTTAATTAAATTAAAATTTCAAAATTTATTAAAACACTTTTATCATTCTTAAAAAATAAATATATAAGCTTTTAATAATGTTTAGCACAATATTAATAGTACAAAAGTATTTTTCTTAATATAAACAAATCTTATTTTTTAATTGTTTTGTTGCACTAGATATACATTTTGATATTTTATGATGGAATACTTTAGTGCAGTGAAACATATTTTAGTCGGTTACAAAGATTGAAATAAAACTGAGACTGTATTTTTTTTGGTTACCATTATGACCATTCTAATATATATATCATCATCATCATCATCAACAACCATATATATGACCATTATATATATATATATCATCATCATCATCATCAACAACCATTATCAATCCACTGCAGGATGAAGGTCTCTCCAAGTTTAATTCATCTTCTCCGATCTTCAGCTTCTCTTCTCCACAACACCCCTGCACATTTTCTTATTTCATCCATCCATCTCACATGTGGCCTCTTTCTTGGTCTTTTACAATCTCTTGGAATCCAGTTTAAAATTTCAATTGTCCATCTATTATCATCTCTTCTAGCAATGTGTCCAGCCCAACTCCATTTCAATTTTTTAATTTTTTCAATAAGGTTAGTAACACCTGTTTGTTGTCTTACCCATACATTGCATTTTCGATCTCTTCTTGTTACTCCCAACATACATCTCTCCATACTCCTTTGAGTTGTCTGAAGTCTCTGTATTGCTCTTCTATTAAGTGTCCAAGTCTCAGATCCATAAGTAAGAACTGGTAAAACACATTTGTTAAAAACCATCCTTTTCAAACACATAGGCATGTTTCCCTTTTAGTATCAAGTTATTTCTAGCAAAAGCACTCCAACCAAGTTTAATTTTATGATTAATTTCCTCCATTATGTTTCCATCTGTATTAATAATCTGATCAAGATATTTGTAACTGTTAACTTCTTCTAATTCTTCATAATCAATCTTTATTTTCATATTTTGAGCAAATCGATTAAACATTACTTTAGTCTTTTTAACATTTATCTTTAGTCCTACTTTTCTACTTTCATCTGCTAACTCCTGCAACATTTCCTGCATCTCTGAAGCATTATTTGCAAAAACAACTACATCATATGCAAAATCTAAATGACTTAAATACTCTCCATTTACTTTCACTCCTTTAGTTTCCCATTTTAATCCACAAAATACTGCTTGGAGCACTGCTGTAAAGAGTTTTGGAGATATGGAGTCACATTGTCTTACACCTTTCTCAATATTGATTTTTCCAGTATCATTATGTAATCTAATTGTTGTTGTTGCATTTTTATAAATATTCTTTAAAATATGACAATATCCTGGATCTATACCTTGATGATCCAATGCTTTAATCACTGAAGAAATGTGTATAGAATCGAATGCCTTTTCATAATCTACAAATCCAAAACATAATGACAACTCATATTCATTTGTCCTTTCTATGACTTCTCTCAATACCTGAGTATGATCTATTGTACTAAAACCACTTTTAAATCCAGCTTGTTCTCTTGTTTGGTGGAAATCCAAAGTTCTCTGTAGACGAGTTGTAATTATCTTGGTAAAAATTTTATATAAAACTGATAAAAGGCTGATAGGTTTGTAATTTCTAATATCTTCTTTATTACCTTTTTTAAATATTAATATTATTACTGCATTCTTCCAAACAACCAGTACATCTTTAACATTTAGACATTTGGTATATAACTTTGCTAACTTTTTTTCTATTTCTTCACTTGTTTCTTTTAATATATAAATTATAATTCCATCATTATCTGGAGTCTTTCCTTTCTTCATACATTTAATTGCATATCTCACTTATTCATTTAAAATTCTGGGCAATTCGGAAGATGTAATAGATATAGGAGGTACTTGTTCTTTATTACTATATAATTCTTGATAAAAATCTTCTACCAATTTCATGATGTCATCTCTCTTTTTAGTAATAATTACATCTTTTTTTCTTATTGCAGATATAAATTTCCTACCAATACCAAAATGTTGTTTAATATTTTTGAGACTTTTATTTTCTTCTACAGCTTTCCTTGCTATTTCACAGTTATACTTTCTTATATCATTTTCAACTCTTTTCCGTACCATTTTACAAAATTCGAGATATTCAATTCTTTTTAATACATCATTTTTGTATATCTTCATATTCCTTCTTTTCTTCATAAATTGTCTAGTCTCAGTAGAAATTTTATTAGTCAATTGCTGCTTTTTTCTACCAGCTATGTTTGTTGCAGTTTTTAAAAGTGTATCAGTTATTTTCACATTAATTTCATTCAAATCTGTATCATGTTCAAAATCTCCTAACACTTGAAACCTATTTGTAAGTTCTAATTTAAATTCATTAGAATGATTCTGAAGATTAGGAATATCAACTGTAACTATTGTTTTTCTTAATAATTTTTGTCTTTCTAGTTTTACATTAACACGTAACTTACACCTTACTAATCGATGATCACTTCCTGTGTTAAATTTATTAAGAACTTTACAATCTTGAAATATGTATTTTCTGTTAGACAAAATATAATCCAATTCTGCTGTACCTTCATTTGGATGCTTCCATGTCCATTTCCTTTTAACATTTTTCTCAAAAAATGAATTCATAATATAAAGTTTTTCTTTTTCTGCAAACTCCACAAGTCTATTTACTCTCTCATTTCTATTACCATAACCAAAATTACATACAGCAATTTCATCTTTCATTTGTCTACCAATTCTAGCATTAAAGTCTCCCATAACAATTTTAAAATGTTGTTTACTCTGATCAAAAGCTATTTGTACATCCATATAAAAATCTTCTACTACTTCATCACTATGAGAACTTGTTGGGGCATAAACCTGAATTACCTGCATTTGGTATCTGCTATTAAGTTGTATAACTAATCTTGCCACTCTCTCCGATACACCATCAATCTCCACAATATTGTTCTTCCACTTTTTATTTATAATGAATCCTACTCCACTTGTATTTCCAATATGTGTGCCTTTATAATAGAGTATATGTCCACTATTTAAATCAATTGTTTCTTCTCCTTTTTTTCTAACTTCACAAAGTCCAATAATGTCCCATTTAATATAAGACAGTTCTTCTTCTAATTCTTGCAATCTTCCTTCACTTGAAAGTGATCTGCAATTGTAAGTACCTAAATAAAAAGTTGTCATCAAATGGCATCCTGGGACCACAATCAGGGGATTCTTAGCATCCTCCACCTTCAGCCACCAATCGCTGCCTTGGTTGGTGACTTTACAGCCTCCTGGGAATAAGGGCTATGCTTTATTTTTGTCTGTCATAATTGTATATATGTATTGGAAAAATATTTATCATTTACACAAACATTCATTCTGTCTTATCAGGCACTGAGAAGAAAGACCATGGTGTTTCTTGATCTTAAACTCATTAGTAAAAAGCCAATAAACTCACCACGCTGGCTAATGCATGTTGGTGAGCAGCCCATCCATGTTCGTATACTATATGAATAATCACATAGTAATAACAGCT